>SMSQ01025684.1:488586-509999 GCA_019453375.1 Ctenoplectra terminalis | reverse complement strand
TTTTTTTTTTTTTTTTTTTTTTTGGTGAAGACAAAAATTGTTATATTTTTTCTAGAAAAGTTATTCTCGGTAGAAGGTCGTAGACCGCTGATCGTCTGACAAGTAGAACGGTTCATAGGTGCACTTGTGGTTTTAGGGTCGACTAAGTTGTGGGGACGATGTTTGAACTCGAGACGTCTGAGGTTTAGCAAACTAAAGCAAACTATCACTACCGCTTACCGTTCTTGGCATACCACCTAAACGCGTCACGGGTAAAGACAAAGCGGAAATGAGACGTGCCGGAAGATCAAGGCTGCCTAAGCTATGTCGTAACTTCCAACGACAGCTACTTCCTATGATGCACGGCAAATATGCTACACTCAGAACATTTCCGAACGAATTACGTTTCGTTAAAACTTTCCAACCATATCTCATTTCATCAATCTGAATTTCTGTGATTCGTAACATATTTAATTGAATTTGTTACTATTTAAAAAATTCTATCTTCTACTCCAAATAGTTACTCTTGAATATTCCAAAACTATTTAATATTCAACGAATCGATAATCTTCGTGACAACTAACGATTTTATTATAAATTTCAAATTTCAAATAACTAACATTTTATTGTTTTCAACGAGAACTTACATAAATTAAACAGACCATTTTCTAAACACGCGAAAGAAGTTAATTTACTTTATCTTGTACCATTCTTACTTTTAAAAGTATTAAAAAAAATTCTTAGATCGATGTCAGCTTTCATTGTTAGTCGTTTTGATCGAATCCTACTTTTAGATGAACAAACAGAACAACGTCAACGTTTCTGCGTGTATAGTAACGTAAATACGTTACGTCAATCTGATCCTTCAGCAACAACTAGGTCGAGACTGGCTCTAATTGAGTACAATCTCCTAGCGAACCGATACGTTCCTTGTCGTACGTAAATGATCATTCGAATACACGTTTGCAGGTTCATTTTAGAGATTGAAATTGCTGACTGAAACAGTTCACGAACAAGAAGTTACTTTCCACTTTAAATATCAGAAAACCTTAGCTAATCAGTGACTCTGGAATTCTTTTTGTTATTTCTATCAAAATATTCGAAGCTACACATTTTCTATATTAAACGAAATACAAAATACGGTGAAACGATCGATGTTGATATCTAATAATCGTAAAATTTAAATCGAGCGCACTTCAGAGTCTCCTCTATTGGCCTCAAAATTATTCCAGTTCTATCGCTCAAGTTTCCACGATAAAATTGCATTTTACGTGTATAAAATGATCGCGAACGCCATTTAAGAAAATCTTGTTACTAAGATATTTTTATTCGAACATTATCGTTCTCAAACGTTTTAAAAAAGTTTTTTTTAAATACTGCTACTTTCATTTAATCGGTGCGTAGTATCTTTTTAAGCAATTTTTTTATGGTTCTATGAAAAAATTTTTACGGGAACGTTGAAGATTTTGAAGAAGTCACCGATCACTTACTGGTTTAAAAAAAAAACAAGTGAAGTAAAGTGAAATAATTTCTGGTTTACGTCATCGAGAGATGTTCGACTTTACTGGACAAGTTTTAACGACGGTTTTACAGCGTCGCGGCCGATCTCGATCATTCCGTCCGCAGTCATCATCCGCGTTATGCCTCTAGAAGCGAGGCAAGGAACGACGTATAAGGGCAAGAACCGGGATTGAGCTGCAACACAGCTCGCACAGTTCTAAACTCGAGTTACGTGATCTATATGTTCCATGAACCCCTGATGGGAATAGCTAACGAAATTCGGAGAATTTCAATACTTTAACACAACGCGTTTGACGATAACAAACGAAATGAAACAGTGTCGGTAGTTCGACAGGTATATTTTGTTACAAACTTGGAACGCAACTTGAAATAATAAATTAAAATTTCGAATGTAGATACGAAATGTCGTCTTAAATTTAGATTTCAAATTGATGTCTTTAATTTCGAGCTTCGAATTCAAATTTGAAACTTAAAGCGCGTATTCAAATTTTAAATTGAGATTTTAAATTGAAGCTTGAAATTCAAATTTCCAATTCAAATTCATAATTCAGATTTAAGACGCGGAACCGAGACTAAAATTTCTAATTCACGTTTCAAATTTAATTTCATATTTCTAATCAAAATTCTAAATTACGATGCGGGAAGCAAGCTTTTAATTCAAAGTTCGAATTGAAACGACATATTCAAGCATCAAATACAAAACAGCGCAAGCAAATTGTTGGATGCACTATAGAGTCAGAAATATAGCAATAGATGTTTCCACGTGAGATATACCTGTTATTTATCAATAAATTGTTCGACCACACAATGCACAATGCGAGACCCGAGATTCGCTGTGGTTGAGCGGCGCACTCACTGAGATTAGATCTCGCAGTGTCGCTTTTGAATAATAAATTGCCTACAACGTAGAAATAAGTGCGGAAATTTCCACGCGTGTCGAACAACCATTCCGGTGGTATCGTAAACAATTTATCCTGCTTATCCTACTGCAAACAATCGGAATCAACGATCTTCCCGATACTTGAGAGATTTTATGCCCGACTCATCCATAATCCATGTTTCTTGTTCACTCGATTGTAAGTTAATTTTTATACCAACTTCGCGTTGCCATACGCTTAATCGACGGTGATAAATTAAATAATTCAATTAGGGTATTTAGTTTTATTTCGAAACTAAAACTACGTTTCTGTTTAGTAGAATAATTAAATTCATTTTGTTTTTCGATCCGTGAATTTTCAATCCTTCCAAGATCTTGATAAAAAAAATTCTCCGCCAATAACATCCCGAGTAACGCAAGGAGTAACTGTAGTAATAAGCATGGTATATCAGGAATTGGCTTCCGTTCAACACCCTCGTCATTCTTTCCCTCTAGAGCCTGTTGGTCCACAACTAACGAGAAATTTCACGATACCGTGTGTGTACGTGTGTGACGCAAATCCGGTGTGAGCGTGTGCAGACCGTACGACACAATGAAAAGTTCGTCCCATTGTGGCGAACGCCTTGTTGGACAACGTTCGCCGGAAATAAAGGGGTAACTCATACCCCGGGGGCGAGTGTTCGGCCTGCCGGTGCTTCGGGGGCTCAGGTCGAACGGAGAAAAAGGGTTAACTCGGCCCAAATACTCTTAGCGCGAGCCAACTCGTCGTGCTAGTCGCCAACTTTCCTTTGTTTCCGAAACCGGATGACCTCCCTCTCCTATCCCTTTCCGAGCCGCGCAGCTCGATCCAGCAGACGGTACACGAGACAATGTCTCCGCGGAGGAGCCTGAGAAAGCCTTTCGCCGGGGAATAATGACGCTACCGTTTGAGTTATCTCGAGCTACTCGCTGCTCCCTCTGACCGGAAGCCCTTTCTGCGTGGTAGATTTATATTTGAATTCACTGAACGCCGTCCGGGATCAAGGGTGAAAAAGGGGGATTCTATGAATTTCATCGCTGTTAAATATATATGTTCTCTTATTGTTATTCGTTCCTGGGTGCTAGAATTCTAACGTTCAAGCAGGATTTTATCAATTACACCTGACGAGTCGTTAATTTTGCGACGGTTATTTCTATCGTTTCGCGAAATCAATTCGAACGAGATGAGAAAATATAAAAGGATTTTTACCGCTCGTAGGAAGAATGATTAAATTGAAGATTAATTTTTAGGATCGTAATACTATTATAAAATTTTATTGGCGGTTACATTTTCATTTGAAAATTTTTTACCGTGCATTTTTTATATTCTTATGATAATTTAACGGTTCTTAATTCTATGAGAGCCCCGTATCGGTGAAATCGTTTTCCACGAGAAAACTTTTAGTTTTTCCGTCTGCTCCGAGCGTTAATATATTTTTTCAAATTCCGTGCGAAAGTTGTCCGGCACAGACGGAAGAAGAGAAAAAGGGAAGCGTAAATCTCGGAAACTGAATTTAGTCGGCGGTGCACTTGAGTTCCTGGCCAAGGAACGAAGGCAGAGTGTACATATAAATCGAGCAACTTAAGCTGGAATAATAGACTATCGATTTCATCCTTGCGATACGAAGCCGCCCTTCCTAACGGTTTTCGTTGCTCTATTTTGTTTCTCACCTTTATTTACTGGAAAATTAACCAGAAGCCTTGCTCGTGCCGGCCACTTCGACTTCTGCAGAATTTTCTAATAAAGAAAAACTTGCATTCCTTAACGTCCGCCATCTAACATTCAGTGTTCGACGTTTAATTTACAACAACGATTTATACGATGCAATTAATTTCTTTAGAATTATTTATAGAGTTTGCATACCTATTTCTTCGATTCAGTTAAAGTAGCGCAGAAGAATTTACCAATTTACAATATATAATATAACCTGCATTAATCGTTCGACATAAAACACCCGTTAAAAAAATATATTCCCGCCACACTTTTATTAATTTTCATAAGAAAGAAAAAAATATTAAAAATTATAGAGACACACCGAAGTTTGATACATCAAGCCGAGAAACTAATTAGGGGAAAGGAAGCAGTTGAACGGCAAGCAATTAAACTAATCAACCAACGAACGAGAGAAATTCGATTAGCAGCGACGCTGTTCGCCGCGTAGGCCAAGACTGTTCATAACGAAAGGAAAATTGGAAGCCGACCCTTTCTCTCTCTTTCTCTCTCTCTATTTCTCTACTTCTCTTTGCTTTCTCAATTGTACCATGCCTGATACACCGGGTCTTAGTCGTTTACTGAACAAACGGAGGCAAAGCGTGGCATTAGTTACGAGTAAAGTTTGTAATATACGATCGAGTGTGTATCGTGACGCCGCGGCGTAATAGAACCGCAAGACTTAAGTAGAAACTTGTTGAGAAAGCAAACTCCGCTGTTACGTTTAACGTACAAAACGTCAGCGGTAACGTCGCGGTAATGACTCGCAATCTCAGCGTCAAAGAAATGCCGCGAGTCGCCGCCGACCGAGGATTTATTTCGCGTAATTACATTTTTCTTGGCTCGCAAAGCGTCTGCACGTTAAGAAGCTAAAATTGTATTCCCAGAGTATTCTACGCTGTAGCTACACGGACAATGGTAATAACCACTGTTGGTTTTAACGATATAATAATTAAAGTGTGCCTTATCTACTGCGCGCAACAGTTTTTATTACTTAGAACAATGTAAAACAATGTTGGCCAGATAAAAATTTCATAACCAGTTACTGTTATTCTAATAAATTTTATAAATATTTTACATTTATTAATTTAATTCATTCTTATCTGTCTTTAACATTAGCTTTAATCGTACAAATAATTTTTCTGTAACCTCTTTTCGTCGTATCAAAGTTACGCCATGAATACGCTGTAAGTAGTAAAAGCACGATACAGTCGGACATGGTTTAAAAACAGAAACACCCATGCACACGTTTAAGCATCGCAAAAACAAATTTAAACAACGTGCATAAACTACTTTTTAGACCTCTTTTACGTTTCTTGAGTGTTCTCAAGTATTATTGTGTTCTTTAAAAAAATAAAATAAAAAACAAACATTTCACTGCACACGAGCTATCAGAACGTCTTACTCGCGAATCTGTGCTCCACGTAGAGCACGTTCTTTTCGACGCGCACGGCTAAAGTTTCAAGTTTCCTTTCACGCCCGCTGCAAAATCCCTTTGAGCGTCTATTCCCCTTTGAAGATCGTTTCGTTGTACGGCAGTTCTAACTGGTGGAAAAAGGTGTCGATCACTGGTGAGCACCGGTGTTTTGCTGTTTTTAAAAGAAAGGGAATCGAAAAAGCGACGCGTACACAGTCGCGTGAAGAGTTTCGAGCGTTATCCCCCTCCTGTGAGAACCTGAGGACTCTCGTCGCCATATTTTTCTCACTTTCCTTCGCCATTTATTCCTCTACCCCTTTCGTCGCTACCTTTTCCGCGCTTCTGTATTGGATTCGTGGAACGAAACGGAAAGCCGCGTGAAAGAATGAGCGAAGGGGGCCTTTAAATTGACGAAATCGTTAGAACGAAAACTTTGTCTGGCGATTTTTTGGAAATGGGTTAAAAGTGAGAGAAAGTGGGAAAAAGATGGAGAGGGAACAGGATTTCCACGGGAAGTACAGACCTCCACGAATCATTACGTATATCCGATGCTCGTGACCTGATAATGATTCTTACTCGAGCAAGTAACGATCTCGTTGCATTTTTAGCTTAATCGATATCGTGTTGATATTTATCGAGAAGGAATTCTTAACGAACCTTTACGTCGACATACTTATTTTTTTTTCTTTTCTAATTGTATTATCTAAAATTTCTCCCAACGAGTATTGTGTTTTTGGCAGATGCAAATTATTAATTTGGAAGTAATTTTTGGGAGAAAACAATGGTTCGTGTAACGTCGAACAATTTTATGATGTTCTTTATGAAAAACGAAAAGGCGTCTGCCGAGCGCAAAATGAAAATGTTAGAAAGTTTTGTATAATACTCGTGTTGGAGAAAATTGTGTTATTCGAATGATAATAGGTTACGATACTTGTTCTGAAAAACTCTATTTACGTGTACCACGCTTTAGCGCAAAAACGCTACACCATCAAACGTACGTATAGTTCTTGAAATTAAAATTGAGTGTACTTTCCACAACAACGTACGTTTCTGTTCTCTTCTTAATTTTAATGATACTAAAACATGCGTTACGAACGAATGCTACAGTGAATTTACAAAACTACTTTTTAAAGCACCATATATTTGCGCAAAATTAAACTATTCCACGGAATGATATTTTTATATCGTTACATTATCGAGCATCCAAATTAAATTATCATCAAACTTCCGGGCTTTTAATGTATCGCATACTTTACCAAACGATACACCCACTCAGGCGCATAGTCCTTTAATTATTTTGAACGACGGATAGAATTAACGCTGGACGGGCTACATTATATAAACCCAAAACGATTTCTGGTTAAGCACTCCACAAGGCTGCGAGTGGGATATTTACACGACACAATTTCGCCTAAATATCAGTACTTCACAAGTTTATTCAAACTTTAGAAAAATGCATCAAATATATCTACCATATGTCATCCTGCCAGTTAATGAAATATCTCTTCCGAGGGACGAATAACGACTCGTAATCCTGGATATTTACGCGAAATACTCAGGATATATTTACAGGACTACGCTGGTTCAAAGCTCTTCATTACATACAATCGAAAACCGATAACTTGCCCATATCACGTAGCGATGTGTGTCGTCATTTTCGCGCTAACCTCTGCATCGTCGGCGTTTCGACGACCGTCGTTTCTCATGTGTGAACACTGTAATCCCTGGCAACGCGGACGCTCGAGTTCAAAACAGCCGTTTGCACCAGCAACGCGAGCCCATAGTAGAAAAATTAATCTCATCAAGAAAGGAAGAGGGTAAAATTTGCCACGGCGTGCCGCGGCACCGTCGCTGTACGCCTCTCTCTTTTCCTTTTTATTCGTCTCCTCTCTCCTTCCACCGTTTTCCACCGGAGAAACGTAAAAAAATTTTTGGATAATGTCGTCGGCCTGATGAACGTTCTGAAAGTTCTATTTGATGGCGTTCTCGTTGAAACGTTAACGAGTATACGTTTCATAAAAAGATAAAAAAAGGAGAAAAAACGGTAATGCGCCACAGTATCGATTTCTTCTATTTCTGTTGCGCTATTTTTGACGATCCCCTCGGTCGTAATAATAATTTCGTTAATTTGGATTTCATTTAATGCATTGGTGAGATGTTGTAGGTATTACTGGATGCGAGATCGTTATTTCGAAAAGATAACGTTTGATATACAAGGTTTTAAGTGCATGGAGAAGTTGCAGGAAATATGAGGAAATTCTGTTTTGAAATTATGATGGAAACTGTAATTTAGAGGATTTTTGTACGATCGTGTTAATGAGAATCGATGGATTAAAATTTGGATAATGCTTTGATTGCTCAAATGAAACAGAATAGCTCTAATAGTAGTTTGAAGTCTATACTTTGTAACGACCTTCAAACTTAGGTTCCAAGTTCAAGGTTTAAAATTGAACCTGAAATTCAAATTTAAATTCAAATTTAAAAATCTTCAAGTTTAAATTCAAATTTAAAAATTTTCAAGTTTGAATTCAAACTTAAATCAAATTCGAATTTAAAAATCCTCAAATTTGAATTCAAATTTAAAAAACCTCAACTTTGAATTTAAATTTAAATCAAATTCAAATTTAAAAATCCTCAAATTTGAATTCAAATTTAAATCAAATTCAAATTTAAAAATCCTCAAATTTGAATTCAAATTTAAATCAAATTCAAATTTACATATACATATTAGTTTCCTAATTCATGAAAATAACAATACAAAACAACAAAATCTCTATCAACTTTTAAGTAACCATTCCAGAAATTATAATTCTGAAACAATTGCCTTAAGTTTCCCATTCACTGATAATTTCCTCCTCGTATCGACGAAACAAACGAAATATCACGCGTTACTTAGATATCCGTACCACGAACACCTTGTATACATTGGTATCGCACCAATATTAGGGAATAAGTCGTAATCCGCATAAATGCTGCTGCTTTAATTCAAACCAAGCGTTACAAGGGAGTGTACACGTGTAGCTACCACATCGAGCATCGTCGACCTGGCCTGAAGCAAGCAGATAAAGGGAGGTTGACACGTCATAGGTGCGCGTGTTCTCGAGCTCGTTAAACCGGGGTCGATATTCCCGAAAGAGGTAATGCAGCATCGAGCTTAATGAACATATCAAACGAGCACAGGTAAAACGCGCGATCGATGGGGATCGATCAAGATGAAGGCGCCAATTAAACACGACACGAAGTCTTTTACCTCTGCTAACTTACTTCTTACATGCAGGAGAGATCGTGTTTTAAAGGAAATGCTTTCAAGTCACGTTTCAGACTTATGAACAGGTCACGTTTAATGTTTAGTGTCGCCTTTTCTTCTCGTTTCTTTTTTTCTTTTTTTTTCTTTTTTTTCCTTTTTTTTCTTTCCTTCTTTTTCTTCCACCTTTTTTTTTCACTTCCTTTCTGTTCCTTTCGTGTTTTATGTTATCGATACTGTTAATGTCTTGGACGATATTCAACCCGTATCGATTATTCTCTTCGCTTGTTGAATTTTAGATACATTTTATTAGCCATCTTTATAGTCAATGTATGAAATCGTACTATCGGTAAATGTTCGAATGGACGTATTAAAATTAAGCAGTCATTAAACGATATGATTCATCACTGAATGATGTATAAAGAATTATACACGCCAATAAAGTATGAAATAGTAAAACTCGCATAACTCAATGCATAATTTAAATTGATAAAAGCCTGTTTATATTAAGGAAAATATTTGTTCTCGTATTCTTCATAAAAAAAAAGAAAAGAAAAGAAAAGAATACCAAAAGCATTTCAACGGTCATACAATTTCTATAATTCCGCCCCATTAATTGTGAATATTTATGCGCCACTTTATAATTTATATAAATTCATTATATCACCGAGTTGCCTGCGACATTTTAGTCTCTGTACGAATGAAGCTCGAAAATGGTAATGTCGAACGAAAACGCGTTAAATTAAAAACTACAGCGATATTCACTCTCTGTTTATGAATTTATACATGACATTTATTTCAACTGAAATCTAAAATAATATCCACCGTGCATTTTTCTCCCCACCACGTCCGGACAATAACGCGAAATCACGTTTCACCGCGAATTCTCGTGAAAGCAACGAGGAGAGATTTCCATTGGTGGTCGTTTTCACGGTTCGACTTGTTCCCGACAAAGCAACGTTTCGGTGCGATGTCCTTGCGGAAAAATGTCCGACATTGTCTTCGCGGTGAACTCTCATTTCTCTTCTATTTACTTTTTCTGCTCTTTCTTTCACGAAAATATTCATGAACAGAGTCATTAACGTAACCCGAGCGACAGTAATGACAGAAGCGAAAATTAAATGTCGATACTCTGCATTGAAAACGAATATCTCGCATAGTTTCGAGCGAATCGTAGTTAAAATATCGAAAACAGCATCGACGTCCGCATTTTTTGCGATATCCACGGGATAACTCAATATCTCGTGCCGAAGGCACGCATGGTCCAGCGATCCATTTTCAATTCCCCATTTTATTTTAACCGAACGGAGTTTTTTGTACCACCATTTTCCCATATCACGAGAGCTATTTTTATTTTTGTTTATCGTTTCGTGGAAAACATCGAATCTGGCAGGTGAGATCGTTTAGAAAACGTTTCATACCAGTCTCGTGGAAGTAGCTGAAAAGTGGATTTCGCTTAGAAGATCGAACCGTAATCTTATTGGTCACCTTTACACTTTGTCCGTTTCGTTGCCCGTTTCTTTGCGCTTTCGGCGAACAGCCAATCAATGCATCCCTCTTTCTTTTTTAGATATCTTTCTCATTTTTCGTCTCTGTTTTTCCGTTTCTTTTTCCCTTTCCCGTCTTTCTTCGTGCCCCGGAGTCACGTTAAATTCGAGAAACTAGGATGGTAGATACGAATGGGGGATTGTCGGCAAAAAGGATCGTTTCTTGGCATTGAAAACTCACTGTTTCCGTGGCCTGCGGCAAATCGTTTCTTTTTCCATCACAGAAAGCTCCAATGAACTTCCATTGCTTGAGTCGAGATATCGGGAATCGGGCGTGCACGTATCCCAGAATTGAACGCTTTCCGGGAACACGTTACACGATTTTTGTACGACCGGGACACTTCGTGGGGAGCGTTACAAATGTACATGCGATACTCGACAGCCGTCACTGTTCGAAGAAGAAATTCTAGTTTTAAGATCAGGTCTGATGATTACGGTAAATTAGGTTCGGTTGGATTGTGTACCGTATGGAATGCGGAAAAAAATTTGAACGCGATGTTTCGCGACAGAATTGCTTCCACTTTTATTCTTTTTATGGAAAGAATTTTAGTAACCATTTCGAATAAAGGAACAACGAGTAAATAAGTTTTCTTTTCGAATAACGAATGAACTAAAACTAATCGAACAAGGATTGAAATCAAATAACGAATATTCTATTCAGATAAAAATTTATGTAAATAAATAATAAATAAATAATAAATAACCTCCTCGAAGAAGCTCGTAAGAGCACAATTCAATAATCGGAAAGAGTACCAATCGCGACTATAAAGAGTGATAACACTCGAACAAAAGTAAGTCTGACTAAACACTTCACGATCTACTTAATACACCGTGCAACGCAAGATAGCCAAGAGATCATAGCCGATAATTCGTATCACTCTCCCGATCGATATTCTTACACGGTGCACGATAAAAATCTCCCGAACCCTAACACGCCCGATTTCAATTAATTTCGGGGTCGAAACGATCGCGTGCGACTAATTCTCCATCCAGGTGTACATAAATAAATTACGCAACGCGATCAAGATCACGAAGATATCCGGTAGACGAAAATGAAAACGCGTTCCGACCAGGCTATTTCGTGGCACGCTCGCTCGATTCCGTGGGTAACAGGATCCCCGTACCACGTATCTATTCCCGGAGCGACGAAAGTCGCTGAAAATCGAGATTGGAGCTCGCGACAGATATAAGGGTACGCGGAGATAGGTATCCCGTTTTCCAGAACACACACGGATTCTCAAGTTATAGAGTTCTAAATCTAGCTCGATATCCCGATAACTTGCTGGTCTGTCGACTCGCGGAACCGGTTTTCTTCTTTCGTTGTTTGAAGAGTAACGCGACCGACGATGGGAGATCGCATTCGCCCCCCTCGTTTCAGCTTAAATAAAATGCGCAAAAACGTAGAGGCGTTTCTTCTCTTTATTCCCCTCTTCATTTTCCTTTTCGTTCCCTTAGAGCGTCAGCGAAAATCGTAGAAATCGTCACAAGCCACGCCCACGCTCGCGGTATCTTTTTCCGTGCGACTCGGAGGCTGAGGAAAATTTTGCAAGCTTAAATTTCGATATCGAACGGTGTACAGAAATATATGAACGCTTTGAAATTGGAGCACGGAATCGATAAGAATCTCGTGTATTTTTGGATTAGAATCATTTTCAAGGGTGCGGGTACGTTTTTTTTGATACGGTTGTGTAATGCGATATTGATTAATAATTTATGGGAAACGCTTAAAATCTCGTGAAACGCTGTCCAGTGTTTCGAATAAGTTTTAGATTTATGATTTTTTTCCGATTGAAACGGGCTAATGCCTGGCGCAACGGAAAAAATTGCTACAAATGGAAAATAAAATCGAGCTGGCCGTATGTTTGCATAAATTCTTTTTATTGTTTTTATGTCCCGAATTTATTCGTGAACCACATATTGCGATACACACGCCCGTGTCGCGTTTCTCTTCTTCTTTTTATTTCATCGAAATGAAGATACGTATATATCTTATGTATATTTGTTTTAGTAGTTTTATATTCGTTTACTTTTGTTGTTTCCTTTGTTCTCCAAATGGCATGGAAATGAAGGGTGAAAAAAGTGTTTCCGATCAATTGCTCCAGAAACGTGTATCGATTTTTGTCACGAATGGGATCGTATAAATCTGTAACAGCCAATAACCCGATTTTTGGAATAAATAACGTTCAGTTTGTTAGGTCGACAACTTGTTTGCCGCAGATACATATTTTCCGGCTACGTATAATCTTTTAATGATTGTTTTCGCCCCAAAAATGACACCGACTTTCTGCGAAACACTTTAATGTCAAGCATTTGCCTCTTCCATTCACAACGTCGACGAAAGTTAGCCAATCTTCTACCGAAAAATGATAATGACTACCAGCCTTGAGAAATGGCTTCGGATTGATGTTGCATCAAAGCTTCCTTAAACCTTTCTGTAAATAACGTCCGATAATTATTTCAAACCTTCCCGCAACGAAAGTAAACGAAACGTGTAACAACCAACAAAGACGTACGCTGTCAGAAATCACGGGGACGCAAGGGATGCAGCATCGCAGGAGTTGTGGTAATTCGCAGACGCGATGTAACCACCGGGCGTTGGTATTACGGGCCAAGCGTACCAACTGCCGGCGTATTCGGTGACCCGGTTGTCGTCGTTTGCTGCCTGGGAACACGAAACTGGAAACTATACGATTAACGCGCACGAGAGGCGGCAGCGTGGATACAGATTACGCGAAAGAGGGATGGAAAACAAGATATCAGTGGAGAGCTAGACCAACGAGGGAACGGGTGAACGTAGGAGGACAGGGTTGTTGGAAGCGAAACGTAGAAAACAGGGTGGGGAATAGCGAAGGTATAAACGACCTCAAGAAGGTAACGTCGAACGGAGAGCGAGAACTCGTAGAATAGTGCACTTCAGCTCGATTGTCGGCAACGGATTGAATTAAACGGTCGTAGAAGCAGAATATCGGCGGGGGTTGAGCCGGAATTAATTCGAATTCGGACGATTAGTGCGAATTAAGTTTCGTTCAAGATACAGCATTTTCGGTTAATCGCGAGAACCAATGTTTCACTTTGATTTAAAAATATGTATCCGCTGTTTCAGTGTGTTTTTTCACGTTGTATTCCCAGTGCGCGTCGTCCTGCTGTACGAGCGAAATCCCGGCAGATACAGGTAACTATCGTAGAAACAAGATATTTCAGAGATAACATCTCGTGACAGAAAGATAACATTTTTCTAAAACGCGATCCCTCCACATGTCACTCGCTCTCGAACGTTCGATGTATTTATACATATATATATATACCGGTTACAACGTCTGGAGCGGTACAACGAAATTTTTTGTTCCCACGAGGTTGAAATGCTGTTGCGGTGCGACTACGTGGACTGAAAGATAAAAATTCCGAGACGCGGAACATTTATCGTAAATCGGTTGATTGATAATGTCTTTTTAAGCCTATAGTCAGATGCGAGATTACGTTGAATATTGTCTTATTGAGGGAAAAGATTAAACAGAGACCCAGAGACATTAAAAATGTAATTAATGTAATGGATTGTTAACGTTTCAAAAATTTAAGCACAGAGATGTAACTCTAATTAATGAAACGAAATTTACGCAAACTCTAATATTCGTGTTTTTAAAACAAGCGTTGAATTAAAAATTTAAAAATTATTTTTCTCCGTCTAAAATTATGAAAATGATGTTCACAAAAAACTGTTTAAATTTGAAGTAACACTATCCTCCACGGTCTCGTACACGCAAACGGAGCATCAGAATATTCTTGTTTCTTTTTTGTACGTTCCACCCCATACGTGCACGAAATGTACACACACGTTCCATGTACACGAAGGGAGCCGCAACGTACGAAATTTTGACAAGAACGCATAGATTTCCCGGGGCGGTGTGTGCTCTCGCATACGTCTCTATCCACCCATATACATATAATATAAATCCGATAGTAGAATGGCTGTACGAAACGGTGGCACGTGTAGTCGCCGCGTTGCATCGCGTACAAATAGCCATAGCCCCTTATACACAAGCGAGTTGCTCGCACACGATGCAGCCACGTGCACACGTAGATCTGCACGTTCCATGTATACCGGGTGAGTTAGTCGACATTAAAATCCCAAATATATCACGTATATTTGGCGATATAAAAATATGTTGCAAGAAGAATTCATTTCCTTCACAATTATACACGTTAGAGTAAAAATAAAACCTTTCCCTTAGAAATTATACGTTTCCAAATTTTACATCTCGTTTTATAGAACAAAATATATTGTTATGAATTAATATTTGCGTTAAACTGAATAATAAAACAGTGCGATAATTGTGAATATTTCTTAGCTTCCTGAATTAGAACTGTAATTTTCGTACTTCTCTACCGATACAAGGATATATACTACTTGCGCGACAAAGTGTTGGTTTATACAATTTTCTTTAAATGTAATAAATTATATATTCCATCCGTTTGTACATATATTAATATATACTACTGTTCCGAGCAATTACTTGCTTGTTCTAAGTGTTTGATAATGTACAGTCACGTATCTGTCTGTCCATATAGCGACCAAAACTACTGGTCTGATCGCTTACCTATCTATACTATTTGTCCGACACTGTCCGGTCACGTATCACTTTCCTAGCCATATTCCTATTTGCCAATATAATTGTTCACGCTACCCGTTTAATAACACAAAGTTGCTCACTATTTGCTTGGTCGTTTGTGGATATCACACTGCTCAGCTTAAATTGTCAATGAGACTGTTAAATACTTTTTATACGTACATCATCGCTATTCTTACTAATGTTGTCTGATCAAAGCGCGCACTATTTATACCATCTGTCTGACAAAAACCTATTTATACTACTTGTCCGCAAACATCCACCCAGTAAGCTCGGCCATACACACGGCGTATACACATTGGCCGCGGCGGGACGGAACGTTTTGTTACGCCCCGGGGTACGATAATTCAGCAGAAAAACCACGAAACATTTGTCCGACCGGCATTAATTCCGAAACTGCCGGTCGCTCTGCCGGTAAATCTGCATAAAACCGTAACCTACCACTCGATAATTCGACCGATACCCTCGCGTACGAGCAACCACACCTCTCGTGTCACCCTATCTCCACCCACTGTCTGTCGAGAGTGATGCGTTCTCTTATTTCAACGACTTTTTTCTCCTGTTACGCTTCGCGTAACGACGAGCAAATTTGACCGTGCGGCGACCGAATGGTGAGAGTAAAAGAGGAAGAGGAAAGGGGTAGTTTTGGTAGACGAAACAGCGTCGCCTGTTTCAAGCGACGCCGCTTATTGAAAGTCACATTTGTTCCGGCCCCGTTCGCGCGTTGTTACCGCTTTCGTCGTACATTTTGCACTTTTTTCCCTTTTATTCTCAGGTGCACATGCATTTTCGGTATGTCTCTGGCGAGGTTCGCTTCGCAGAGTGGTGGAGAGAAAGGCAGAGGCAGAGATACGACGGGTTTGGTGCTCGTTGCTGTTGTGATACAGTAACCGTGGCGCTCTGGTGACGTCTATGAGCCCGGAATGGAAAAATTCGAAATACCTTCGGACGGAGGACAAGATTGGTTTTTTGGTCGTGTATAATTCCTGTCCCGGCAGTGGTCATCGTTTGCACAACGATGGATTCAAAGAATACGCGTTAAGTATTTTTATTTAATTTCTAGATAGCGTCGAAAACGAAGAAATAAAGAGTACAGTTTGCAAGCTTCGACCACCTCTCTTGAATGTCTCCTTTTCAATTATTCTCAAGGATAATAGGAATATAAAAAAGTTTAGAGTAGGAAAACACATAAAACCCAAAGCTTACGAGAAAGCAACAAACACATTAATATTTTAAAGCAACAAAAAATCCCAAAAAGCATGTTGGAAAAACCGCATGCTAGCGGGAAGGTTCTTCGCAAATTGCCGGATCTCTACGACGATACTTGCACGCGAGCCCGAAAGGAGAAACAATGGCTACGGCCAAGCTTGGTATACAGCTCCCATGCGTTCGTTTGTTTTAATTTCTCGGCTTCTAATTAAACCACAACCACCGAAAACAAAAAATGAAAGAAAATAGAAAAAAAGGGGGGGGTAGTAGGAATGGGAAAGCTGCACGCAGGCATTTTTCCATACGTTCCGCGTTACAAACGGCGACAGAAACAAGAAAGGTGAACTGGGCAAAACTGTGGAGAGAGACGAGGACCGACAACGAAAGAACGGGGAAAGGGGAGGAATTGAAAAGAATAAAACGCCAGGCGAAGAGGCGAGGAGACGATGGAGGGACTAATTCAGCCGAATCGGAATAATTACAGGACACGTGACATCCGGGACGGTGAACGGTTTCTATCGGGCCCTCGAAGAAATATCTGTCATCAAAAGCCACTCGATATCTCACAGCTTCACGACAATTTCGCAAATAATTAGTGTATGAGAGACACAAAGCGGCTTTCGAGTGCCTCTTGCGTTTCTCCCAGAATCCAATTCCGTGCCGCCTCTTTCAAATCCCTTTGTCACCCACGATAATCCCTCGGTAGACGTGGTCGAGTTGACGATGTTTCTCCCTCGCCAATCCTCTTCCCGTTCTCACGTTCTCTCGGTTGTCCGTCGCTCTCTGTTTTTCTCTCCGTCCCCTGCTCCCGGTTTTACCCGTTCCGAAATTCTATTACCACTTCCGCTTATAGATCCCATACCCCTTCCGTTTTTTTCTCTACAGAGGGTGGGTGGAAACGGGAGAGAAATGTGGTCGAGTTAATGGAAGATTATAGCCGACTTTAATTCCAATTATATCCCCCGGGATATAAATAGAGCCAGAGCCACGATTTTTACTTGCAATTTATGTATTTGCCAGGCTTTTGGTCTATTTTAAGTACCACGTCGCGTCAAACGTTGGCGAACAATTCAACCGAAAGGATAAACGAGAAAGAAACAGCGTATCTAGAAAAAATAATCACGCCCGGTTTATGATTTAATTATAAATAATACGTCAAGCTCTGGAATATTATTTCTGAATACGATTTTTCGAACCGCGAACACACAAAACCCGCCTGTTTGTTATAATCCTCCTGACTGTTGGATGCGTTATTAAATTTCATCTTGTAACGCTTGCGAAGCGATTCGTACGATTGCACGCGTGCATTTTATAATTTTTCGTTGCGATTAAAAATTCATTCAGCTAGGAAGGTGACGTTTGCAGTGGAACGGGATGTAGAAACGATTACTGGAAACTTTTATTTCTGTAATATTTTGTACGTTCCCCGGTAAGATGAGCCGGGACTCTTTGAGCGCAGGATATTACACGGCAAACCTTTAATTTATTCACGTCGAGAGCAGCTAGCTCGTGTTTACCGTTCTCAAAGCACCATAGCAAAAAATCGAAGAATTTTAATTCTACAAATAATACTCAAAGAGGCGAACAATTTAAATGAAGCTACTTGCGAACTAAGTTGTTTATATTCTATTTTACTCCTGATTAAAACATACCATCTCGCATAAAAAAATAGACGAAGTTCTAAAAAAGTAATTTTCCTCTATTTCGACGAAATACCGTGGATCAACGTGTATTTTGTATTCGTGTATTTTCCACGTTTATTTATTTATATCGACAATATATACGGTTTTTTCCGAACGGATCGCGGAAAACACCACGTAAATTCGAAACACCGACAAATTTTGTCTCGCGTCGATTCCACGCATACGAGTTCCTCTTTTCCTACGCCGCCTGTTTTCGTTCTTTTCGGTTCGTTATCGAGTGCCAGTTCCAGTCGCCGATCTGTTCCCGACACTCGAAAAATGCTAATTCGGCATGCTTAAAACGAATTAAAAATAAAAGAAGAACACATAAATCGACGAGGGTGTGGTTTAAAAATCGAAATTAAAATTCTGCTCAACCCGTGATGCGTGATTTTAGTGTTGATACAAACTACAGAGGCACGAGCTAGTTCGCTGAGGTGAAAGATAAGGCTGATGAAGGCGGAACGAAAACGAGACTTGAGATAAGTAACGTTTTATGTTGGCGTTACATGTAAATGAAGGGTGAAGAGAAGGATTCGAGAGAGACCCAAAGAGGTTAGTTTTGAGAGAGGATTTTGAGTGTACTTCAATCTTGCTGGAATCTCGCTTGAATCTTAAACCGGAACCGAGGAAAGGAAAAAAAATCTGATTTCGTCTTTCTATTTCATCTGAGCTGAACACTTTTTGTCTTATTTGAGACAAATACGAAATGTGGAAGTATCTTAAGTAATTGAACAACCGAATGGTGATTATATACATAATTACGTATATAATTTAGTATGGTCTTAGAAATAAATGAATTTTCCATGTATTAGTCTTCAATAACCATAAAATAACGAGTCTTTGGTTTAATATTTAAAAAAACTAGCATAGTGTGATGTCTGTGTAGAGAAAATTAGTTCGATTAGTCACCCTGTTTTCGAAACACAAAAAATGCCCATTTTTCACTATCGGTTAGCAGTTTACTTCCAAAAAAATGCCCTAATTTTTGAAAACCTGCATGGCTGCATGGCTGCAGAATCACGAATTAAATTAGCAGCATTCGTTTCACCCACGTTCCATTCTTTCTCATTTTTCGGCTAATACACGTCGAAGGGGGTTGAAGGCTGTTATAGGTCGTAGCTTGGCTCCCCCGTGAAACCTGTAGGATTACCAGCGTGCAGCCTAATCAGCCAGATTGCTTGCAATTTGTCGACCTTATCTCGCTACGTTCCGCAGCTTTCTTCTCCATTCTTCGGGTTCCACGAACGACGTTCGCGAACTTAGGCATCCTCCTGTTTTCCTTGCCCCTTGCTCTTGGTTCCTTTCGCGATGGAACCGAACTGAGACACGCGTTCGACCTAATTCAAGATTACGCGAAGAAATCATGAGGATCGAAGAATTCGTGAATAAGGATATTCTNAAAAGACGTTCCAACCGCGAATCTTCCGTCGTTCTTTTCATCCGGCCCGATAAATCCTCACAACGGCGGGCGGGCAGGCAGGAAGAAAATTTTCACAGCCAAGCCATCGGATCAATGGATCTACGTGCACGTTGGATGAAATGATATTTCAATCCGCCGGTGGAACTTCGCCCCTGGCACACCCCCACTGAGCTCGCTAATGCCGCAGATGATTGATACTAATAGAAACGCGCTCCGTTGGAGTCTTTAAACAAACGAAACGCGAGCACAACCCTCGTTGGTAAATCGAAACAAGTGAGGGTAAGAGAGAAAGAGAGAGAAATGATTGGAGCGAGAGTCGTCTGGGACGTTCAACTTTGACCCCGTCTCTCGGGGGAACTATGTTTGTCGATGCGATAAAAATTGGTGATAGCAGAAATGAAGACGAGCGTATTATTTATCACAATTTAATAGTAATGGTTAATAAGCGAAGCAATATTTTAAGGTTCAAGGTGTTACTTTGCCAATATTAAAATGCGCGAAAGACAACCGCTGACATAAATATATAAATTTAATTATATATATATATAAAAAGAATCATTGGTAGACTCTATCCTCGACAATCACAAATTCCATCATCATAATTGCGTCACGATTATCAGTCGTTCGATCACCCTCAATTCTGATTACACGTTTCTTCTAGAAGATACCCCATCCCTAGATAACTGTGATCAGCCAATGGGGAGATGGTAGCTGAGATTTTGGAAAGACCACAGACTTCCTTAATCCCACGCGCCGTTGGCCGGCTAGATTATTCGCCCTCGCCCCTTCCTCTTCCCTTCCATGGCTCCATTCCATAGATAGAAGCTCTCCACTTCCCCGGAACGGCCAGGGTTCCTCTTCGACCGCACGGACCGACGTTTCCGCGGCTGATTTAGAGCCACTAATCTCAGCCCAGGAGCATCCCCGTTGCTGCTCTACCCCGAACACGACTAGAGACACGCGGTACGAGGTGGGAGAAGATAGAGGGAGAATGAAACGAGCGCGGCTCATGTGGCGTAGCCGGTGGAGCAACAAAGTGAACCATGGCGAGGATTGGATGCGGAGAGGGTGGCTCGAATAGTTGACCATCGTCCGAGCGTTTCGAATCAATTCTTGCCCCGGGCTTCTCGTATACGCTGCACGTAGGGATACTGCGGCTCCATTTTCCAATAATATGACAGCTCCGGTGGTCGGGACTGGACTTTAATCTTGTCAGTCTTGGACGATGATGTAGAATCCCGCGATACCACGTGAAACTACACGCGTCCTCGATATATCAAAGAAAAGGAGGAAAGATGGAAAAGGGTGATAGAGAAAGGGCGATAAAAAGCAGTCAAACTAGGCGCAATGGAATCGAAGAATCTGGACAAGGGAATTGGTGCAGGGGGTGAGAATGTTCCATTCAAGCGACAACGATGGGCTTCTTTTGTGCCACGACCCCTCCACGCAACCTAAAATGGCTATTAAGTGGGGCGAAAACTGGAAATTATTGACGTAATATTGGAAACCAATAAGGACACAGATGAGAATTGCCCGAAACGATCGTTATTAGATATATGTTAGACCGTACGTGGACGGGAACAGCCGGTTAAACGAGAATTTTCGACGGCGCTCTCCGCACGTGCTGAATCCGATAAAGCGACGAGATCCGAGAGTTATGTTCCGTTTCGATGGTACATTAAAGTCTTTAACGATATTCGTCAAGATGTGAGTATATACGATATGCGTACCAGGATACGTTGTACTCGTTTGAACACATAGGTGGTTGGTTTTATTTTCAATTTAACAGATTTTAACTTGACATCTTCGCAGCGCATCCTTTTTTAAAAAAACTATAAATGGATAAAAGTAATTCTCCTATAACACGGTCGGAGAATTCAAATATTCACATTTTATTTCAACTTGAAAGCCGTTCGATTAATTATTTGAAATGTTAATGAAAATCAAATATCTCATAGCGATACGAATAAAATGTTATATCCTTGTCCATTTCTGTAACGTAATCTTGTTCTTTACATTTAATCCTATATTACAAAGTTTTACTCTAGCCAACATTTTATAGGAGCCAAACTACCACATTATACAAGGATTACCTGTAGTATTCCACCTCTTGTAGGTATAATCCTATTCTTTCCGAACAAAAAAAAAAAAAAAAAAATT
>SMSQ01025684.1:446005-488417 GCA_019453375.1 Ctenoplectra terminalis | reverse complement strand
AAAAAAAAAGAAAATCAATAATCCTTAATATTCTTAAATCGTTGTTTCACGGAAGAACTCGCACTAATCGTGAATTTGCAAGAAAATAAAATGTAACGAATAAAATTCGTATAACATTCATCTTCGTCTGATTACTCGCTACTCAAGAGCTAATCATCCAGACTGTTTCTGCAATTTGTCGTTCTTATCTCGCTACATTTCGCAATCTCGATCTATTTCTGCCAGTGCTACCAGGAACCCCAGCTTCACGCATTACTGAAAATGGGCTTTTCGAAAGAATACCTCTCCCGTTTCGTTCCTGTCTCCGATCCTCTCTTTCTACCCGTTTCTTTGCCCCACAATGTACGTAAATCTTCCCTTGCCCCCGTATCCCTTTTGTCCCTGGGTGCACGGGAAATCTTCGGGATGAAATTGCAGTCGCGAGACACGGAAAAAAGAAGTACATTTGAATAGATTTACCTTATCGTTCTCGAACTTGTTTCCATCTCGTAAAGAAAGAAATTCCTCTTTCTCGTAAATCATATTAGAATTACGATTCTAATAAATAACAAATCGGTCTGTATGATTGTCTGGTATTGCGCGTTTTTGTTTCAATTCAAATTAATCTGATAGTTGGACTAAATCAATTGAGAAAAAGAGAATAAAAGTGAAAAATTTTGAATGATATAAAATCTGGCTCAATATACGATCTCGAAGAGTTAATTAATTAGAGTTAGATTTATGATATCCATTAACCTCAAATAACACGATATCGAATTTGCGATTTATCTGACAATTAATATTATCGATGATAAAGCCGACACAACTGTTAACGCGTATACGTATACAATTTAGGACAGATGAAACAAAATATCAGTTAACACTTTTGTACACACATGCGTCGATCGACACTAAAACTACCAAAGCGGTCCANAAAAAATGTTATGAGAAAGTTGGTTAGAAATGCTGCACAAATAATCAATTTAAAATAAATAAACGAAACTTGAAATATTTGGTAAAACACAACAGTGGTTATTTTAGCTGTGTTTATACGATATTTTCCGTCTCGAAATGATTTAATATAATTATAGTTAGTATTGTTAACAGTAACTGGCTTAGTTTAATTGCGGTAGTTTGCTGTTGTTACTTATTTCATGTTACGTTCAAATATTTGTTTAAACTTTAGAATAAAGCGTTTAAGGTTAAACTTTATATAACGTTTTATGTCTTATTTGCGTCTGTAAATTATGCTTCCGTAATTTTTGGGGGAAAAAACTGGAAACACTTTTTCAACACTTGTTCGAGAGCTTTGGAATCTTTTCCTTTTTTTTTTTCATTTCTTCGTGATTATGACGTTGAAACAGTTGTAAACAATATTATTTCGTAGAATTTGTCGCGCTTTTATGTTGACGACGTCATTTTATTTATTAACTACAAAAATTATTTGCCACGCTCCGTGGCACACAGCGAATAAACAATACGAAATGTATCGCGTATCCGGTGGTGCGTGATTTATTCGGAACACTGTTTACATGAACGGGAATATTTAAATTAACGCCATGGAGGGTGCTAAAATAAATTTGTGACATGCAAATAATTTGCGGAAACAAGAATGTAAATACAAATGCGATGGAAAAATCTTAAAATGCGAAAAATAAAAATACGATTCTTTGCGCGCCTTCTTTTTTTTTCAATTGAATTTCTTTCCCATGTTAAAACGGATAACTGCATAATTAAATTTTAGCTATTTATAAATAGATATTAAACAGAAGAAACCAAAAATAAAAAAAATAGAACGCTCCAGAATGTTCAATGTTAAGTATCGTACAGTTTCGTTATATTTTTTTCATAAAGATATGCTTAAGAAACGTTACATGTTTCGACGCATAAATTCATTCTCTCCTAATTATAATTATTACGGTACAAACAATTGAGATACACAGGCGGAATTACTGATAATAACATGATAAACAAACGGCTTTTGCATACACGTAGTAATAGAGTAATAATAGTAACTCAATCATAATAATGCTAGTAATTAGCAAGCCATGCAGTTCAATATGTTCACATCAAATAATTATATTAAAATAATACACTACTGGATAAACTGAATACATAAGCTAGAATTGAAAAAAGGAAATCTTAAATGTACTCACTGGTAGCCTTCGTAGGAACAAAAATATATCGTAGGAAAAAAAATAAAATAAAAATTAATACGTGTTTGTTCTCTGCAATTTGCCATTTACATCTTACATTTTAAGCCTACTCCTTCGACACAATTTTTCTACTATTTCATTATACTATATCATTAAATTTGGACCGTATATCATGCAGTCCATCTATAGCAATTATTGGTTTAAAAATTTTCACAGCAAAATGAAAAGCTGTAATAAATCGTAGCCTTTTCTCTATTAAATAAGCAAAATTGGGACTTGCAGAGAACTAAAATCACAGTTTCCTAAACTATCTGATACCACAACCCTTCCATCGATCGTTCGATGGAAAACAGCACGAGATCGTACGGCGTCGATGGATCACCCTCGTCCAGCCAAGATTTATCTTGTTATTCTCTTGGTGTGTTACGTTCAAAATGGACGATCATCGCACGAACACCTTTATTCCGTTCGGTCCGTCCACTTATCGTTAGAAGGATCCTTTGTCACCAAGGCTACGGCGACACGGGATCCGAAAGGGCTGGAGGAGACGGAGATTGGGAGGAAAGGATGGGTGAGAAATGTAAATTGGTAGGGTGGCCGGTAAAGGTGGTTATATTCCGGTCTCGTCGCGTGAAAGGGACGAAAAAAATCGTACGGGGCAAGGTCGACATTTTTTACGGGTAAAAACCCTCGGTATAAAGACAGAAAAGAAGGAAAAAGGAAGAGACAGCAAAGATATCTCTCCGGGTGGTCGCATTCGCGTCTAATAAGAAAAATGCCGGATCAGACGTTGGTATTTCTCGCCGTTTGTCAGATATTACACGCAAGCGTTCCGATCCAACGATAAAACTTTATGCGAAAAACGAAATTCCACGGGAGACGGCTCGATACCGCCAACATTTTCATGTATTCGCGTCTCGTAGCTCGTGACTGGTAAATTTTTTTTCGGCTACGACGATTGGCAGACTACCTGGTTACAAGCTCTCTTTTATCTACTCGGAGAAAAAATCTCGTGTTTTGTCAGACTGTGACGTGCATAGTGTCCCCAGAGGAAGCTCCAGTATCGCGGCAATTGAGTCTGTAGGTAATTTTAGGTTGGAAACGTAACATCGATGAGTGACCTATTTGTGTTAGTTCATCAAACATGCCAGTATTTGTAATCACTAGTCAGAATGGATCAGTCATGGAATATCGTTCCTTGTTTATTGCAAGGATTTACGTAACATTTGTTCAATATAGGAATCAATATTGAGAGAAAGCATACAAGAAACATAGAATCGGTTGGGATATTTTCGCTTAATATTTTAATAATGAAAATGGAGAACCAAGTTAATGGTGGTATTTATCAAACATACGAACACAATCTTCTTTAATAATTCTACCGTGATATTGAACGCAATGTTGGAATTAAAAAATAATTAATGCTTCGTAAACATGTTTTTCTAGTAGTTTCTCTCTCTCTCTTTTTTTTTAGTTACCTCCTTGTTTACCTTTATGACACTCGAATAATTCCAAACTGCGCCTCGTCCGACGGAGCTATTTGTACAGCGGAAAATTAATTTCCAAAGTGCTCTGCTGTATTAAAAATCGCGTTAAAGTTAAATAAAGCGGCACAGGTGACGTTTATGATCAGCAGAAAAATTGTTGGCCGGGCCCAGTTCCTGGATAATATAATTGATTAAAAACAAGCTCAATCAATTACACGTGCCTCGAATACTTTCGACGTTATTAAAACTATTCCTACGATAACATAGATCGTCTTCGTGAAACGTTGCAAATTGGCTGTTTATTTTATGCAAACGAAAAAAAAAACAGAAAAAATAAAAAAAAACTCCAATAATAAGAAAAAATATCGAGAGCTGTTCGAGTAATTGGCCATTCGAGTGAACTACTTAGGAGATTGAGCGAAAGCGATTATGGAGGAACGATATTCGTGGAGGGGTGGTTAAAAACTCGGAAAAGGGAAGAACAAGATTGAAGGGGACGTGGAAGATGGAGGTTATAACACAGATGACGGCGTAAACAGCACTCTGTATCGACGTCCAGCTCTCTTCTTTTCGCCTCTATCGTGTAACCCTCTCGAAGAGTTTAAGTTCACTTCGGCTTTATTTCCCGCTACTGGAGACCTTTCCTTTTTCCATCTCGCCCCTCCTTCAATCGCTCTGAATCTACCACTTAGCGCGACCCTTCTTTTCATCGACTGTCAACCCTTCCAGGACGAATGGATTTGGCGTCGAATCCGGTGCGTGAAAGCACGCGACTGTTGCGACTTAAAAGGGCCGATTTTATAGAAAACCTGAATGGGTGAAAAGTACTCGTCGATGCGTAACAATGGGAATAAAAAGTGAATTTGTCGGACGATGTTTGAAACGGAGAACCCGAATCGATTTTATAAACAATTTCATGGATGCATTTTTATCGCAAATGTTTTTTTCGAATCAAAGCGATGTTTTATCCCAGAAGCAAACAAAAATAATTCCTGGTAGATATTTTTCTATTTAGAAACTTTTACGCATAGATTCAATCTTTCTAATTTTTAACTATTTTTAAAACGATATTGGTGACTGGAAAAAAATACTAGAAACCCAAGAAAAATAAAAGAACAGCAGAAAAGAATCGTATCGATGTACAAAGATGGACTGTGTTAATAAAATTTTCTAGCATATTCAATTCAATTCTGAGGTAAAGAATTAATACACTTTAAACATTTTACAGATATCAGCTTTCGAAAGTCACTTGGTTCTTCCACTTCTTTTACCACAACCAACAGAATCGACATAAAAGAACATTCGGTCCCGATCAAACAGTGTCTGTTTAACAGCGAAAACGGAATCGTATTATTCAGTGTTGCTCGAATGGCTATCGTATCTGGACCACAAAGAGGGTGGCGTTCCAGAAAACATTTCACAAAGGGAAGAAATGTGTCCCCTGGCCAAAGGAATCCAGGCCGAAGGTCGACAGGAAGGAGGATGGTTGGAGAAGTTAGCAGGAGGTTGGACGACACTCGTAAGGGTGGAAAACTGAAAAATAGTTGGCACCCGTTGCCATGGCCACTAAGTACCACGACGATGGCCCCCCAACACACCACTGTTCTCTTTTTCGTCTCTTTTCCATACGGCTTAAATGGATGGATTTTTTTTATTTTTTTATTTCTCCTAGCCATCGTTCGACCGAAATAGGACGTCTCTGCTTACGCGAATATGAACAGAATGGAAGAAAAGAACAGATGAAAGGCTAAGAAATAGGAAGGGAAAAAAGATAAAAAATAATCGGTTCGAACGAGCTTGAATATTTCAACGACAGGACCCGATACCTGTTCTCTGTGCTTTACATTTAACGATTTCCGTCTCGGAATATTTTTATGGCCGGATATTTTTGCATTGCGTACAGAATTCATTGAATTTTACACGTGTTTAATATTTTCAACGATTTTACCCATATTACTCTGATGCGAATTGCAATGTTTAATTTTTTTCTATTTTTGTTCTCTTCCTTCTCTTTTTTTTTTTTTTTTTTGTACATCTCTGCCATGAAAGTTATTCGGAAATATTGTAAACATGTTTTGGAAACGTTCCGATCAATATTTTTTTTTTGCTACAAAAAAAATGACTGGAATTATTTCTCCGATTTTACTGCTCTTTTTAATTCAGTTCGCATTGTAAAGGTAATCGAGTTTAAAAATTAGTAAAAAATTTAGGAAGTAAAGTTAGAGAATTTATTCTCTGGATCAGTTGTAATATTTCCCTTTTTGTTTGTATTTTGTGGCCGGAAGGGGAGTGCATAATGTATATATAAATGCAGTATGCATAAAAGAAAGCATGCGTTCAGCCAGCTGTGGACTGCTTTAATACGAATGGCAGCGCCATGAAAAATTGAACATCTTCGGCTTCCATTGTTCCCAGATGCCGAGGGACAAGAAAGATTGGTACTATGCTTACCCATACCTTTCTTCCAAAGTCAAAATTCACGTATCGTCACAATTGACACTAAGAAAAAAAAATAATAATAATTTGTCCTATATAATAATAATCGTAATTTTTTTTATTAACGGATCTAAAAAATACACAGGTCGATGAAATTTATTCTTCGTGTGTCATATTCTATTTATCACAAAACCCTGATAACTACTGAAATTGAAATAGCTTCGTGCAATATTTACGTTAATTTTTGAAAATCTTTTTTCATACATTTCCATATTTCATTCCAAGAATTAACCAATAATTACCTATTTCAACTAAATTTTATACACCTTTTTACGGACCAGCGACAAACTATTATCCATCGCTTCGAAATAAACAATTTTTCACCAAATTCACTTAACACCGGAAACAATCGACCATTCAAGTCCACCATACGATTCACGGCCAACTATCGCTCTAGATTTCTATCTTCTTCGCGTTTCCTAATTAAGACTCACGGTCGCGGTCGAGCCTCCATTCGGTTTCCCCTGGTCGATCGATATTTCGTACACGGTGAGTGAATATCTCTCGTTCTTGAGGCGACAGTAGGAGTAGAGGGCGAATACCTCAAATTTCTCAACTTCGATTATTACATCGAGCACTCATTGCGCCTGGGAATTTTCCAGCGGGGTTCACCGCACAATTTTCCCTCGTTGCGTTTGGAATGTTCCTTTCTCCAAAGGGAAAACGCGGGCTCGAAACGAATACAACGAACCTAGAGTCCAACGGACCGAGAAAGACGACCAGAGAATCGGACAGAGAGAGAAAGGGAAAAAGAGAGAGAGAGAGAAATTCGCAGAGATAGAAACGAAAAGAGAAAGGCAGAAATGCAGTTAGGACATGTACTCCCTGTTTCTGGCCTGCGATGCTTATATTTCACGACCTCGTTAAGCTTCGCAGTTGAATTTTGCACTCGACGAGAAGGTCGCGACAAATAACTTCATCGAAGCCGCGATACGACCATTTTCTCGGGTACTACGATTTTCCAGGATGTCTGTTTCTCGACTGTTTACATATACGATCCCTGGAACGAGGTAGAGATTACAATCTGAACGTGGTTCTGTCAACAGGGTCGCGTTGGTGAAAACTGTACGTATCGAGGGAAAAGGTGGACGGGGACATCGAAGCTGTTGTTCGATTATATAATACGTGCAACAATGTGGGCGAGCGAGACAGGAATGGCTGTGAAATCGTGCTTGATGCAAGGAACGAAAATGTTGTCGCGTTTCTTTATAGACTCGTAAAAGGAAACGAAGTGGGTCGAGCCGATGTCGCAATAGGCGACAACAGATGGAATTTAATTCTTGTGTAGTCGGAACTGTGGAGTCGAAACGTTCGTTTCTGAGAAGGAGTGTTGCAGTAAAATTGGTAAGAACTGAATGCTTTTAGAGGTTCAGAAAAATTCTATGGAACCTTTTATACAAAGAAAAGAAAGAAAAAGAAAGAAAGAAAGAAAGAAAGAAAGAAAGAAAGAAGAAAAGAAAGAAAGAAAGAAAAATTAAATTAAATTTTCAAGAATGTAAATTGTCACGGTAACAAGTCTTGTACATTTTATATCTTGTGGTCATTGTGTTATACTTAAAAATTTGGAAGTGAAAACGATCGTACGCTGTATATCATACTTGCAAACTTAACACTGTACATTCTACTTTAACCACAAATATCGATATTTAAAAAGATTAATAAACCATCTATCGTTAGCTTTTTATCGAAGGAACAAAAATTCTAATTGCTTGCAGTTTCGAAATGGAATCAACTCCGAAACCTCGCACGACTTAAAGAACGAGTCGAAGCTGCAATTGATGGAAAGGAGATCGACTGACAACCGTAAAAGTCGATGTCTAATCTATTCTGTCGNATTTTCAAGAATGTAAATTGTCACGGTAACAAGTCTTGTACATTTTATATCTTGTGATCATTGTGTTATACTTAAAAATTTGGAAGTGAAAACGATCGTACGCTGTATATCATACTTGCAAACTTAACACTGTACATTCTACTTTAACCACAAATATCGATATTTAAAAAGATTAATAAACCATCTATCGTTAGCTTTTTATCGAAGGAACAAAAATTCTAATTGCTTGCAGTTTCGAAATGGAATCAACTCCGAAACCTCGCACGAGTTAAAGAACGAGTCGAAGCTGCAATTGATGGAAAGGAGATCGACTGACAACCGTAAAAGTCGATGTCTAATCTATTCTGTCATGGAAGTTCACGGTATCGCAAATTTCCAATGGATCGCGTCGGCACACGAGCGGATCCATTTTGTCGGCGGGATCATATTCGCCGTTGAAATAAATCACAGGCCGCGAGCCATTCTTAGATGCACGCAATTGGTTGTCTGCAGGCGTTGCCAAAGTGTAATAAATAGCAGCGCCGCGCCGTATGGAAATGAGACGGATATTAAGTTATGACCGATCGTTTGTCTTATCGTCCTGGCGAAATTAAACCTCGGAAACTTGAAGTTCGAAGGCGGCTGAGCGAACGCGAAACCGGATACAAATACAAGCGGAGAAAAATATTGCGACCCGCTTCGTTTCCGTCGTCCTACACGGAATGCAAAGTGGCTTAATGCGTTACGTGACGGTCGCGAAGCGTTTTACCTTACGAGTCGAACGTATGTGACGCTATTTTTTTAAGATCTAACGTATAACATGGTTATCGCGTTAAAGTTTAATGTTTGTTCTGTCGTAACTGTTGATCCAATTGAGCGTTTATTTTTATTTGTACGTAACCTTATGGTAGATGTATGAAAATTGGGAAGAAAATTCGGATAATCTAACTCGATTATTATCACACGATTTGCAAAGAAATTTCGTGAAAAATTATAGAACAGAAACTGCTAAATACTTCATGACAGAAAAAAGTAACCGGACAGACAATTATTTACCATAGAATCGTACAACGTAATAAAAGTGTCTTTCTTTCATATTCGAGTAAATGGAGCCAGCAAAGTTATCACAATTTTGAAGCACAACAAATAGCCCCTTTTTAGAAAAACACGGAATTCCTTTCAAACCGCAAAACCAATCATCTAAAACAACACTCGATAAATAAACCAATCTAAGCATTTCTACGCAAACTATGTACCTGCAACCTCGATATAAATCAACAGTGCAATTAAAACACCCGCTGATCAACCACGTAGGTATTCCTCTTTCAAAAATCATGCACTCCAGTTGCAAGAAACGAAAGAAAAACGTATCGTTGATCACAAAATGGCCGATAATTCTCAAATACACCCTTTTCACGATCCACCCTCTCCGATGCAACGGACCGCGGCGCAGCGTTGCTCCGAGAAACGATACGGGCCATTGTCGCTCTCGAATGAGCAACCCTGAGAGGTGAAAGCATTTAGATAAAAAATTGCAGGGAAAGAGTGAGAAGCTTTATCCTTCTCGCGACGCCAAGCGCCATCGTGCGGGGTATATGGTCCGAAGAACGGATGGGTATCTCGCCGCGAATAAGAGCTGGAAAAATGTATTTTCTCAAAAATTATTCTCTTTCTCTGGCGCACGGTTTGTCCTCGTACTTCGTTCCTTCCCGCTCGCTACTTTTGGCCATTAGGTCTGACTGGTCGACGTTCGAACCGGTCCTCCACCAAAAAGACGTTCCAACCGCGAATCTTCCGTCGTTCTTTTCATCCGGCCCGATAAATCCTCACAACGGCGGGCGGGCAGGCAGGAAGAAAATTTTCACAGCCAAGCCATCGGATCAATGGATCTACGTGCACGTTGGATGAAATGATATTTCAATCCGCCGGTGGAACTTCGCCCCTGGCACACCCCCACTGAGCTCGCTAATGCCGCAGATGATTGATACTAATAGAAACGCGCTCCGTTGGAGTCTTTAAACAAACGAAACGCGAGCACAACCCTCGTTGGTAAATCGAAACAAGTGAGGGTAAGAGAGAAAGAGAGAGAAATGATTGGAGCGAGAGTCGTCTGGGACGTTCAACTTTGACCCCGTCTCTCGGGGGAACTATGTTTGTCGATGCGATAAAAATTGGTGATAGCAGAAATGAAGACGAGCGTATTATTTATCACAATTTAATAGTAATGGTTAATAAGCGAAGCAATATTTTAAGGTTCAAGGTGTTACTTTGCCAATATTAAAATGCGTGAAAGACAACCGCTGACATAAATATATAAATTTAATTATATATATATATAAAAAGAATCATTGGTAGACTCTATCCTCGACAATCACAAATTCCATCATCATAATTGCGTCACGATTATCAGTCGTTCGATCACCCTCAATTCTGATTACACGTTTCTTCTAGAAGATACCCCATCCCTAGATAACTGTGATCAGCCAATGGGGAGATGGTAGCTGAGATTTTGGAAAGACCACAGACTTCCTTAATCCCACGCGCCGTTGGCCGGCTAGATTATTCGCCCTCGCCCCTTCCTCTTCCCTTCCATGGCTCCATTCCATAGATAGAAGCTCTCCACTTCCCCGGAACGGCCAGGGTTCCTCTTCGACCGCACGGACCGACGTTTCCGCGGCTGATTTAGAGCCACTAATCTCAGCCCAGGAGCATCCCCGTTGCTGCTCTACCCCGAACACGACTAGAGACACGCGGTACGAGGTGGGAGAAGATAGAGGGAGAATGAAACGAGCGCGGCTCATGTGGCGTAGCCGGTGGAGCAACAAAGTGAACCATGGCGAGGATTGGATGCGGAGAGGGTGGCTCGAATAGTTGACCATCGTCCGAGCGTTTCGAATCAATTCTTGCCCCGGGCTTCTCGTATACGCTGCACGTAGGGATACTGCGGCTCCATTTTCCAATAATATGACAGCTCCGGTGGTCGGGACTGGACTTTAATCTTGTCAGTCTTGGACGATGATGTAGAATCCCGCGATACCACGTGAAACTACACGCGTCCTCGATATATCAAAGAAAAGGAGGAAAGATGGAAAAGGGTGATAGAGAAAGGGCGATAAAAAGCAGTCAAACTAGGCGCAATGGAATCGAAGAATCTGGACAAGGGAATTGGTGCAGGGGGTGAGAATGTTCCATTCAAGCGACAACGATGGGCTTCTTTTGTGCCACGACCCCTCCACGCAACCTAAAATGGCTATTAAGTGGGGCGAAAACTGGAAATTATTGACGTAATATTGGAAACCAATAAGGACACAGATGAGAATTGCCCGAAACGATCGTTATTAGATATATGTTAGACCGTACGTGGACGGGAACAGCCGGTTAAACGAGAATTTTCGACGGCGCTCTCCGCACGTGCTGAATCCGATAAAGCGACGAGATCCGAGAGTTATGTTCCGTTTCGATGGTACATTAAAGTCTTTAACGATATTCGTCAAGATGTGAGTATATACGATATGCGTACCAGGATACGTTGTACTCGTTTGAACACATAGGTGGTTGGTTTTATTTTCAATTTAACAGATTTTAACTTGACATCTTCGCAGCGCATCCTTTTTTAAAAAAACTATAAATGGATAAAAGTAATTCTCCTATAACACGGTCGGAGAATTCAAATATTCACATTTTATTTCAACTTGAAAGCCGTTCGATTAATTATTTGAAATGTTAATGAAAATCAAATATCTCATAGCGATACGAATAAAATGTTATATCCTTGTCCATTTCTGTAACGTAATCTTGTTCTTTACATTTAATCCTATATTACAAAGTTTTACTCTAGCCAACATTTTATAGGAGCCAAACTACCACATTATACAAGGATTACCTGTAGTATTCCACCTCTTGTAGGTATAATCCTATTCTTTCCGAAAAAAAAAAAAAAAAAAAAAATTTCCTCTCAGACAAAAGGATATTTAAATGTTCGCGAATATAACGGGTCTCAAAACCTCTACCTTCTACTTACTAGCGTCTCATCAAACCCTGTTATAACCATAGAGCGCACCAGCACAAGGAACGGCTACTTTGAAGTTCTAATATTCCTGTTATACGTCGCGGCCCGTAACGAAGTATTCGCGGCTGCAATATCAAGACGCGAGCATACCGTTGCTCGGCCTTAAGATTGCAACAGCGGCCGGTATTTGCACTGGTTAAATATAATAACAGCAGAGGCTCTCAGTTGTCTCTCGTTGGAAACTGGCGAAATATGGGACTACCAGTTTGCAGACACGCCGCGATACAACAAGCAGAAAAACTTGGAGAAAGAAAAAGAAAGGGAAGTGGACAGAAATGGCGAGGAAAGGAGAGAAAAATGCAATTGCCCGACATCCACTTTTCGCGGACCTCCGCCGCGAATGACACTTTATTAAAAATCGCGACTGCGGCCACGCTGCGAGCTGCGCGATATTAAATTGGCAGGATATTAAAGCATGTTTCGCGCGAACGAGGTGAGAATCCTGCTTAACCTGTTTTCTCCTCGAGCGTGTTGCGTGCCGTCAGTTCATTAAAACTTGTGAAACCGAAATGCGACAAAAGATCGAGGTGTTTCGCGACCGTCCACGATCGAATTAAAATTCGATGAAAACAGTACGAGAAATGTTTAACACAGATGGTTTCGTTTAACTTACAATTATTCAATTCGTGGAATATTTGAAATACACCTGTTAATCTTTATTGAAAACTTTTTTTGGAAACATCGTTTAAAAATTGAATTGAAATGGTTAAACAGAATATCAGTTTTGGGGAAGAGTAATATTTACATTAGAAACTGGTTAAATGTTTCATACTCGTAGCTTAATTTCGTGTCCTTTGTCTCAGGTGCTCTTTGATAATTATTGTCAACTAAATTTCAAAGTCTCTTTACAGAGATTATGGCACACGATACCATGGTAACTACGTCTAAAGTGGCATCATCACCTTCCACTGCGGTGTTCCCTGTTCTAATTAATGCTTTAAATAATCTGCTTTTCGTTTCTCACATTACCGAAAGCCTTTCCTCTCGTCAGCTTTTCATGCTTAATTACTCACAAATGAAATACATTAACGCATTAGTAACAACTCACACGCACGCGTACAAGCATCTACAAGCGATAAAAATTATCAGAAAAACTAATAACACGAAAGCAAAAATTACAAGTCCTCCTTTGGATTTCCAACTTTCTGAATTAACAAACTCGCTCCCTTTTCGAATAAAGGAAAAATCGCGAAAGCAGGTGTGTTGAACGTTACAAGCACCGTATGGTCGAGCAGTTGACGCAACGAAGAGGCAAAGAGAAAAAGGGATACAGAGAATCGCAGGAAAGAGCGCGGAGTGAAGTTCTCAAGTAGTAACGGCCAGGCTGTGGTCAGACACAGCTGCAGGGCGAGCAGAGACAGTGGAAAACCGCATTGTTTCAAGGGAAACAAAAGGATCAGGCTCATGGCCAGACGATTATTCGCCGTTTAGCAGGGCGAGCGACGAAAAAAGGGCGGCGAGAGACACTCGATGAGTATGAAAAAGAAACCACCATGGAGAATAAAGCAGACTCAACCGAGCAACGGGACAAAGGGTGTTAAGCGAAAACAGTAGACAACGTTAATTAATAGTGTATCCTGGTGACGTTCGTGAAGTTTAATAATATGGAAAATCGATGCAGAGGACTGTTATTTATCCCGCAAAATTTATTCCGCTTCTAATATCGAAGTTGATGGACGGAGGAATTTCATAATTTAATATTAATCTTCCAGTAATTAATCGAGTATCACGAGAATATTAAAAGACACGGCTCTGTGTGAGAAGAGGAAGAGAATTTTCGCTCAAGTGTCCGCGGTCGCGTCTAACGGCTCGAGTCAATAAATGCAAGGAAGCATAGCGCTTTTTCCCAACGTTTTGCAGTCGTACCTGCTACGAAAGGTATCTCGATACGTTGAACGGTGCACGGCAGTTTCTTTTGTGAAGATTCTGTGACAAAGTTCGGCGTTGGCGTCGTGCCATTGCGTCTCCTTCGACCGCCTTTGTACCGTGAAAAGCTTGTCGGAATAATGTTCCTGACCCTTCGTCCCTCCCTATCCTCGAGCTACGTACGATTTACGATGTGTTAAAAAAGTTACGGTAAATGAAGTTCTTTTAGTCTCTGGGGAAACTTGGAAATTAGACTGGGAAGACGCGACAGATCAGCAGATCGCAAGATACGTTGGAGGTAATCGTAAAAACGTCCTGACTTAGTAATTACACGGCTGCAGGTTGTTGAAATATTCCAACGCTTCCTTTAGAAGGATCTGCAGTTACTCGAAGAGTATTCCTTGCTTTTTACTTTCGTTATTTATTACTGTCATTAATTCAATACCCACGAAGATCCCAAGTTTCTAATTACTAATAAATTTCTGTGCATCCAAGTTAATCGTTTCAATTTTACCACGTTGGTTCATCGAAGCGCAAATCTATGTCACAACGCAACCCATAAATTGTCAACGCAAACCGATTGCGATTTACACGCAACCGAATGGGATGGAAGGTTGCTAAACACACCAACAATTCGAAACACTCGCGTCGTCGGTTCATTATGCGAATTACGATCGTAAACCGGTCGAGTTACGTTCCTCCGTGGCTGCGCGTCAAAATTTTGTTATCAGCTTGTGTTCGGCGGGCTAGCCCGGTATCGCGTCGAAACTAACAGCGGTGCCAGTAAATGGCTCGGCAGAACGCGTAAAATTCAGTCTGTGAAATTCACGCGCCAGCGTAGCCACGATCCGAAAACCGGCGGTCGTTTGTGCCCAGCCCCCTTCCGGTTTCACCCTCGCAACAGGATGTGCGCGGATCGTGCGTCTGAGAACCCCTGGCTTTATTATATTTAGCGAGTGCAAACAGTCGTTGCTGCAATCTACGAAGCCAGCGTAGTAGAGCAAGCAGGTAATGCTACTTCCAAAGTGACTCTATTATTGCAGTCGAATATATTATACAAACATGGCTGCCGTCGGTTAAACCCCCTTACCGTCTAGCCTCGCCTTCCCTCGCACCCTTCCCTCTCCGTTCCTCACCCCCTTCGCCGCGACGCAGCTCGCGCACCCTCCGCACCCTCCTCTCACGGCTTTATGCATTAGTGATGAAGTGCTTCCTAACCTGAAATTGTCTTTCTCACCGGGACAAGCGCCGGCACGCCCGTCGGTCTACGTGGAACGAGCGGTGTTCCTCGGATCTCTTCTCTTTCTTGGCTATTTTCAGCCGCTCGCCGAGAATTATTCAACGAGATGTTTTAATATTCAGCCACGCTCGAAGCTGACTTTTACAGCGGCAACCTCGTTCCCTCTCGCGGCACGGTTCTGGGAACGCGGCGGAATTGTGCGCGATTAGTTTGGACGATAAGGATGGAAGAAGAGAGGGAGACGTTACCGATGTTCTTGATAACGAGGATAGTTGGTATTGCTAATTTTGTTAAGGGAAGCGAGCGCGGTTAAATTTTAATTAAGCTGTGGAAATAGGTGTTTGAGAAGTGGGAGTATATTATTGAGGCATATTTCTGATGTCACTCCAAATTATATTCTCTTAATTCGGATTGATCTCAATTCTAAGATCATTCGTTTTTGTTTTTTTTTTTTGTTTTTTTTTGCTGTACACTCATTTTCATTTTTTTAATCGATAACTTTATCTGTTTATCTCTCAAGAATATTGCATCGAATAGTTGCTGTTTTCACCATTGTACATAGTTGTTGAATCCTTTCTAGGCTTTCTGGCTCTGAGCCACGTAATTCACACATCGATACACCTTCCACTTACGCCCAGAACATCCCCTTATTCCTAATGCTTTTCTGCTGTACCTCGCTATACATCGTAATTTCAGTTCGAGGGGATGCACTCATATTTATGAGATTATACACCTAAGTAAGTTCGCCTCTTCGATGCAACGATTCCAAAAAGAAATTCATTTTTTAAAAACTAATATTGAATATTCAACGTAACGTTCGAAGCAGCAAAAAGAAAAAAAAACTAACATCTTTACCAAACCTTTTTAAATCCCACAAAAACTTCTGCAGAATAAGTCTATAAGAAACGAAAGAAATCTACCAATTCCACAGTGCCAAAGGCGCGATAATATTTCGCCAGAAGGGACGAGCGAAATAATCGAGCTGTCGTTGAACCGAGTTTAAATTCATCAAGAGGCTGGAAAGGAAATTATTATTTTTAATATCGTAAGTCGAAACGACGGATAAGACAGGAGTTCGTGGAGGTATTCGCCGAGAAGTGAAACGACATTACAGAAGAGGAACGAGCCGAGTCGGTTCGCTTTCGGGGCGAAATTAATTTCAGAAAAAGAAAACAGCTGATATCGATTCATTTGAATATCCCAGACGAGGGCCGGCAGTAGACCGCGTAGAAGATGGGCTTCGATATCTGCGGGATATCGATAATACCTTTTCAGACGAATAATTTTATTTCTGCCTGGTAGAATATATTAGTTCTTTCGTACTCGCGGCTCCGCAACTTATAGCTCCTCTCGTGTTTGAGCTTCCCATTCTAGCTTCCCCTTTCAAACACGCCCGGCTGCGCTCTTATCGTAAAGAAACTTTTACGAGGCATGCACTGCAAGAATTTTTTGTATTAAATTTTATGCGCACACGTAGATATTTTGTATGGGAACATGTGGCATGGCCAATCACGACCACGAGCCTGTGGCAAGAGATGCCGGACACACCAACGTTCATAAAGATCGGAACACTTTGATTAATTTGTAACAAAGGTATACGAATGTTATTCGTTCTTAATTCATTCGGGATCGAAACATTTTTGTACGTTTCATTCCAGAAGCCGATATCTTCGTGAAAAATTTTTTTGCATATAGAATATAACGGTGTTAGAACTTATTTAATCAATTTTTTAAGCGAAAAGTAGTTTCACTAACTTTTCTTCTTAACAGTCTTACTAAAAGTCACCTATCAGTTTTCCTGTAATTAATTGCCAAAGGCAATGGTTATCGCTTTTTTATGGAATTAAAAAGTTGTAAATTTGTTTATAATTACAAAAGGAATATCAGAATTTATGATTTTAAGAAAATTCAACGTTATTACTCCATAATCGTTAACGAGATTACAATTAAATAAGGGGTTGTGTTAACTCTTAATTGGTAAGACGACGTCTGACATATCGTACTGTTTTCTACTTAAACTTTTAATTTTTTATTTTTTCGGAGGCAGAAGGATTTAAAACCTTTTGGTAGCAAACAAGCTTTATAAGTTTCATTATAAGTTATAAGTTTCATGGAGTTCATCAGAAACCACCTTACCAGTCAAGAGTTAAACTAAATGTATTGTTCTATTTTTTGTTACGAATAAAACTCCAAAAACGTACCGTTGGTGTACCGTGCAGCTGTCTTTTTCTTTTTTTCATTTTTTTGTTTCATTTTAGGAAAATCATCAATCCTATAACAAACTCGTAGTTCCAAAGTTAGTGTTTTGTTTTTCATCGTGAACGCCTGAAGCTGCAGCTTTGAAACTGAGCCACGCGATCGATGATATTCAATAATTCCAACTCTAGCCTTTGGGAAATTGGTTCGTTGGAAGTAAATAAGTAAGATATCATATCTGTTATTCTCCATTGTATATTTTAAAATAAAATTTTTGTTATTCCCGAAGCAAGCATTTTTTTAATAACTAAACAGAAATTTAATAGTAATAATGTAACCTAAACCCGAGATTTAATTTCATTCAATTTAACCAAACATCGACCGATCAACTTCTAACTAACAGATCTCGCTTATGAAAAATTGCAAAACTTCTCAAATTGCCAGTTTCGATTCCACAATCAGACCATTCAATCAGCAGAACGTGAATTCATCATACGGAACGGACAATAACAGGTTCATGCGATCCGTTTCGATTTCAACTAACCATACCCGTTCGAAGCGGCGGCAATTTATGTCGATGTATTTATATCAGCTGCTCGATCTCGCGGATTCGAAACGATTAATGCTCTAGATACGAGAAAGCTCGAGTCCAATCGGTGAAATCGGCGGACGGCAGTGTTTTCAGAGTCGTTAATACTTCGGCTGTATCATACGCGAGCATAATATCGTAAAGCGGTGTGCATAATGAATACAGGATTGTCCTGTTGGCTGTATTAATTACTCTTTACGTGTTGGTTAACAGTTGTAAATGAAAAAAGAAATCAAAGGGACCAGAGGAGGGTACAAAGAGTTTCGTGCGAGCTAAATACAAGCGTGCGCTGAGAAATAATTTTTAATGGGTCGTTTTTGTTGCATTTTATTCGCAGCTGAGTAATAAGATTAGGTTGAATACCTAAAGAGTGTTGCGATAAACTGGTTGCAATTGTGATAAGTATAAATAAGAGAGAACGTATAATAAATATTTTCATTTTTCTTTCCGTTTGTTTTCTATATTTTGCGCATAAGACGATAAACACCACTCTCGTGATGAAATGTTCCAGTTTTAAGCGCAGAAAATAACAACGTCGTTCATCCATATCAAATCTTGCGAATTATAAATTTTAATAGCATGCTAAGTACTTGTTCTGAGAAACAATTTTCAGTATTTAATTCCGGTTTAAACGTTACAGTGCGAGTATAACTTGTTTGAAATTGTCTCGACGCAAAGTGACGGTTCCTTCACTGAATCAAATGAATTAATAAAGTATAATCGTTATAATGGAAATGAAAGTTCTTGAAAAAATCTCGTGACGTCGACCATGTTTCATTTGGATATTTTACATCTTAGAGAAACATTTTCGTTTAATGTAGTCACTCACTCTGAAGCGAAGCACAATTTCATTCGCAAACGATGAATATGAAAATTGAAGTACGAATAATGGCCCGAAGCGATAAATTTATGCAGACATATATGAATTAAATTGCAGAGGAAGCGAAAAAATTGTGATCCGACTTGAATTCCCGAGCAATACATTAGTTGATTGGAACTATAGTTGAAGTAAAGTAATTTAAGTGGTTGAAGCAGGTCAAGTAATTAATGAAAGGAAACCAATATTTATTGAATTGAAACATGCGGATCAAATTAATTACAAACACACCGGTTCTGACCATTTTCGTATTTTACAGAACCTGCTGCCAACGAAAAATTTATTTTCAACATTATCCTTCGGATAATACCTAAATTAATTAAATCAGAAAACTGGTTTAACGTTATCGATAACATTATCAATTTAATTTTACGAACGATAAACTTATGAAAAATCAAATAAAATTCCATCTCTGCAATTGATACAGCAAAATCTACGAAATTGTAAACGTTAGTTAATAAAAGCAAAAAGACAGTCAAAATTGGACGAAACGTTTCAATACGATTCCTGACAGAAACTGAACAATGTTGGACACGGTGTTCGTTCGATAATTTCGTTCGTTGTCGCGACGTTTACCCGTCGAAATATAATAGAAATTTTTCCTCGTCACTGGTCGGGAAATTTTTCCTCGGGAAAACGCGATTTCCCTTTCAAATAGGCGAGCGAGTCCTATACCGGCTCGCGTATTATTTAGCTACGTGAATGGATGAAAATTGCCAAAAATAGCCGGAAACGAATGTGCAGGCGTGGCTCTGTCCGATGGACACCGAAGGGAACAGGATGAGAGAGAAAGAGAAAAAGAGCGGACAGACGAGCGCAATAGTTCCATTACGGCATTTTCGAAGGCATTGCCGTCGCAAATTATCCTGACCATACAATGCTGGGATGTGTACGCCATGACACTGCGTTCTTTCGACCGTGCTAGCAATATTGAAGAATTGTCTTGCATCGCGCTCTACTAAATGCCAATACCAGCAACCACGACCATATGAATCGTTCTGATCAAAGAGGGTATCATGAATGGAAGGCTTCTGGATCGAATACTTCTGGCTTGGCTGTTCGACGATAGCAGTTTTTAATTAAGGATCGGTACTACGTGCTGATTTATCTTGAAAAAATTTAATTTCGCTCATAGTACTCGAATTACTTTTTCCGAGACCAGTTTTATTTATTTATCTCATTCCTCGGGTATTTCATACCGATTCTTTAGGGATATAAAATTCTATTAAAAAACAGCAACACGACAGACCATTTTCTTATACCTCAGAGTTTTAAACACTTGCTGCTACGATATACGGTAACACATTCCATAACATCCCATTCCAAACCACCTCTCTCGAATTATTATCAACTAAACACAAACTACGTCAAAATACCAAGTCAATTATCCCGTAAGGATACTTTCTAAAATTCATCCACCCATCGCTACGATAATATTTCGATAGAATATCTCTCTCTCTCTCTCTCTCTCTCTCTCTCTCTCTCTCTAAATATCCCAATAGACGAATATTAATTCCAAAAAACCAGCAGAGGCGGATTCCCTCAAACTGACCGTTGGCACCGAAAACGAGCAGGTTGAGGAATAAAACGTCGTGTTCGTTTGGAACCCGGTACCTCATGTGTACGTGTATAATGATACCCGATCCGCACTGGTACTCGACAGACCGGTCGGGACGAGGCGAAAACTTTTTAAATAATTACAGGGAACCGCGTCCTAGGGTCAGACCGGAAGGGGCATCGGGGCAAGGGGTTGCAATTGAGTCAGATAGTGCGGTGGTGGCACCGCCACCATCTCCGCTCCCTTTCCTACACCTCTGCCTTCTCCGCCGCGATGCCACGAACTCTCCACACTCCAGGCCTGCGGGCATTAATGGGAAAAGTTTACTTTTATCTTTTAAACGCCCTGCAACACCACTAATTTCTAACTTCAAGCGTTACTTGTACCTACTCCGACGATTTCGAGTAGGTACACCGATGGGGGCGAGGCAGAAGGGTCTACCACCTCGTAATATCGTGCTCACTATTTCCCTGGCAGATAGAGAATCGTCGTAATTTGTTCTTTCCTCGGGAGATATAAAGAAAGTAGAAAGAAGATATCCGCACGACGTCCCTCCTAATTCTCGTTTTCTACCTTGAGCTCGTTCTCTTTAGGACGGTTCTATCCGAGAGAATCGGGCTTGGCCGCTGTTAAGCTTCGCGACAGAGATCGGGCTTGTGGGTGTGACTTCGTGGGTGCAGCTTCGTGTGTGTTTCTAAGATTCCGAGTTTCCCTGAGTTCCTTTCTCGTAACGCGATAAGTTATTTATTTTTAACAGGGAAGCTGCTTCAAAATTTAATCAATACGTTGCGGTTGGAGATGTGTTACAGCGTTAATTAAAAGTCCGTTCCGTAATGGAAGCTGGTATACGAAATTTGTAAAAAATTGTTTACATTCATCAGATGGTATTGTTGGAACGTGTTTTTAAAACGAAATTTGAGACGCAAATATTATTTACCATGAATGTAGCGCTGAAAAATTGTGAACGTTAACGATGAGTTTATAAATTACCAAAGCACGATCTGCTTTTATTTAAAAATTCTTCAATATTTTTTATGCTTTTAGATTAAAAAAATTCCAACGATAAAAAACACTCTGAAATCTCTCCTAGTTCTCGGTAAAAAAAATTTTTTCGTTGACACGTGTAACCAAGATTGCAGAGACAATTTTTCGCTCGCTCGGCGACAATTACCGACAATTACTCGGCCCAATAGAGAAATCCGGGTCATCTCAAGATTCCTTCGTCCTAGATTCGCCCATACGCCTAGGCCGCGCGTGGAAGTTAACGAGTGGCCGTCGTGCTGCTTGATTTATAATCGTCATCATCCAGGACGATCTCGACGATAACAAGGAAAACCGAGGCTCGACGTTAAGTCCTTAAGTCTCAACCTGGCCGGCTGAAAAGTGTTACGGTTCGTTGCCCCGTTAGGATTCCCATCGAGTGGGCGGAGAAAGAGAAGGAGACCGAAACGGTCGAAGAAGGGTGCCACGATTCCGTGGGACGCTATTAAGCTGATTTCACGTCGCATTTAAAATAAACCGTGAGAACGGCCACGAAGGAGCAACGCCACTCGCGGCAATTACACGAAGATCGTTGCCCGTTGTACAGTCGAGCTGGGCGTTAATTAATCCTCCCTTACAAGACGGCCCGGGGAGAGAAAAAGACGGACAGACGGACCAAAAGGAGAATGGATAAAAGCCGGTTAGAATACACGGGTGAGAAATGAGGGACGAGGGAACGTAAGAGATGATCCTTCGGCGACGAGCACGGATTCCCTCGCGATTATTGGTCTCTTTGCGAATGATTAATTAACACGAATTGCCAAGGGAAACCGATATCATCCTGTCCCTTTTGTGGCAGCAACCCTCGTTGCGGAAATGTATATAGGATGTACTCGGAAGGAAGGATACTGATGGGGGATTAAAAATGGAATGAAAATGGAAATATTAGCGGAAAGGATCTGTCGGATGGTGGATATTCTGAAATCTGTTGGTCGGGATTGACCGAAGGGGTGAACGAATGACTTTGTGACGTCGTCGATGAGGAAATTAGTCATTAATAGTGCTTGCTCGATACGGACTATCCGATTAATGGATTAAATTCTTTTTACGTATAATGCGATACACGTTAATGATTTTTTAAGCGCGTTATAAAATTGTAACACTAAATCTTTTTAGTTTTTAAAAATAAAGATAAACGTAGAATTATTCTTGAATAGATACGTAATAAATGATATTTGTAATAGAATTGAAGGTACTTCCAGTAGTATAGGTTAGAAATTGTACTTGCTCGTTAACTAACATCCATTCATTTCTGAAAACCAAATACAAACGTTGAAGAGGTCACACGTACGCCTCGCACAGTTGTTAAAGCAAGTATAACGTGATTACTTGCTCGAGCAAACCGTTTTGTGTCAAAACTCCCGTTTAATTGTCACGACCATTAAGTTCCGGAAGACACTTCCAGACTAATCTGTCTTACGACTCGCACGAACGGATGGTGGAGTTTAATGAAAGACGCTTAAATCCACAGCTGAGAGAGGAAGTGGACGCGAGGCGGTCGTAAAAGTTGCAACGGCCAAAAGAGGTGCGGGGCTGGTGGTCGAGTTGAAAAGAAGGCGCACCGTTTTCCCGGAGCAGCTCGAAAAACTCTCGAAATTCGTTCGAAGTTTTCTGATCCGACGTAACGAGGCGTTCTTCGTTAGTGCAGCAATTAGTCCGAGTACCATTGACCCGCGAGAAACGAAGTCAACAAAGTGTTTTCCGATGTCCAAAAAGTACCGTTCGACTCTGACTTACATCGGTCGATCTTGAAATCGTAACAGATATTTTCGCCACGATAAATTCGCTTTCGAGAAGAGCCACGGTGTAATTTCGTTGATACGTATCGTTGGTGTAATACAGCGTATAAAGTGTAATTAGGCTGCTCCCCTGGTTCGTCGTACAACATTGTTAATCCGACTGGAAGGCGGCACGATTGGTCGGCCGTTTCGTGTCGCGGTGAGTCTGTGGATAAAGCTGTCCAGAAGTAGTTTAAGCCGTCCACGGACGTAACAACATCTGGACCCATTAAAGCCAAGATAGAGGCCGTTACAGGGTAATAAGCTCCCGCTCCCTTGTCTTCCTGCTTATTTTTGCCCCTTCTCTCCCGCCTGTTTGTAACGATAATCGGTGGTGGTGGTTGGACAAATTAAAACGATGCCGCTTTTGCACGCGTGCTTTTTTACCGTACTGTATGTTTTTTTAATATCGGAGCTGCACAGGTGTCTATAAATATGTAGGCGGTCGAAATTGTCATTCGTAGATTTCGAAGTTCCAGCCTTCTGGCCACGGAAAACATTTGCGCATACTCATGTTTTTCAATGAGACGTATTTTTAGTATTTTTACCAGGTTCTACGTTTTACATTTTTACAACAGCAAATTTTGGCAGTCGCGCAAAAATAATATACTTTATTTATATGAAAACATTAAAGACTTAACGAAGATGTTTATTTTCCTTTCATCGATCATCGTATTCATATCGATCTTGCGAAATTCCTATAGGATGTTAAAGGATATATTCAGAAACGTTTTGCTTCCGTACTTTACGACTCTTAAATCTTGAATTTCCAAGAACCCAACCATTCCGTCGCGTTGTCTGTCGCCCTGCTATTCGTCCTTACATGTTCCGCACATTTTTCGACGTGTCCTTCACCGACATGCAAATCCAAGAAGAAAGGAGAACGTACACTGGCGACTCGCGGTATCAGGCTTAACGTGCATTAACATACGTAAGACCAGGACGGTCCTTATTATAAAGTCTAATACGGAAAGCGAGCCGGCGCGTGCCGCGACTCGTGAAAGCGACTTACACCACGAGGCTCGTGCCGCTTCGAAATTATTCCTCGAACTCGACTCGAAGGAAATATGCCGCCTTGGAACAGACTCCCCGCTACACGAAGCAGAAGACCACCATTAAGGTCTTGTTCTCTTGTAAACAGGCCCTGCGAACCTCTGCACAGCCTCCATTATTGCAGACGTTCCCGGAATTCTATTCAACGTAATTCTCGACTGTCGCGAAAGTAACCGTGATTCTGAATTTAATATCGTCGCACGATGAATTTCATTACAGCATACCTGTGCTGTCTCATCGCGCCAAGACAGACTCTCCTTCCGCGGTCGAAATAAACCGGCTTTTCTTTCCAGAGTTTCATTTCACCGCCGTCGAGTCGCGAAGGCGAAACCTTCCTTTTCGTGTCCTCCTTAAGATCCAGCCGACACACGCAATATACACGAGCAGAGACGCGGGCAAACAACGTGGCAGAGTACACACCGAGCGGGCGAAGAAGTCCATCTTTGCTCTTCCGCGTCGCTACCGAAGAACAGTTAATCACCGAACGAGTAAACGGACCTCGTTTAGGGTTCGCGTCTAGCAGCGTGGCGAATAAAGATATTCGTCCTCAAATAGCGAGATATCGACCAAGAGGTCGCGATAAAATTTCAGAAAAGTCTCACAATCATTCGCGAAGTGTCCCTGTATTCTTGCCATTAGACTTGCAATTCGAACGGCTTGAATTAATTCTCGCAATTGTACGAGGACCCGTCAAGATTCAACGCGAAGATATCCAGACTCTTCTCGTAATCTCGCTACACCAGTTGCACCAAAATAGTCCTCTTCGCTATACAGTCGCGCGGTGGCTGACGTATAAATCTTGGCGCGTTCGTATCCCAATGGTAGCTTCGGTCTGGCTCGGTAAGAGAGATCCAGGGGATGAATCCGGTGGTGGGACGAGGAAGTACGAACGGAGAAATAGGTAGGACAGTTGTTACAGGGGGTGGCGTTAAACTCTGCAAAAAACGAAGATTAACCTTTTGTCCACGGTCCGCCACGGTGTTCCTTTGTCCGAGTTGAGCACTTTGTCGCGACACCCTGTTTTTGTCTGAGCCGCAGTCTACCGGGTCCCCACCCCTTCGAGTCGTATTCGTGCTGGACTAGCCAGTCGACCCCTTCATCCTTTCGATTTCCCACCTCCCTACCGCCCCCCCGCCATCAACCCTCTCGAATACCTCGACACCACCACCACTACGTTTTACGAAAGCAAGCTCGCGTTCAGACACCGGTAGAGTTCCGCTGCTCCCGTCGTTCGTTTTATCCACCTCCTCCGCTGGAAAGTTAAATCCTAGGGCTCTGTAAAAGCTACCTTCCCTTTGCCTCGCTCGCTGGTCCGTTCCTCTGGCTTTTCTTGCGCGTAGATTGCGCTCAGGGACACATGCAAAGCCTTGAAATATTCCGAACGATCCCCCGTGAAACATGACCGGTATCCACGGACCTGGCCGCGGTCTACGCCGACCCTTTTCATACCCTTTGGCGATCCTTGCCTGTTCCAACCCCTCTTTCCACAACTACCACGCGCTTTTTTGCGGTAAACGATGAAGCGACCAGCAAATAAGCTTTCGTACAGGTAATTTTGATCGCTCGCCCACTCTTTTCGCGCTCGCTGGTTAACAACTGTTACGTTCTTATGCGAGATGCATTCTCAAATTAATCGATCTTTGAGATAATTTTCATTGTAATCAGCGTAAATTGACGCGGAGGATCAAAACTATTGGATCGTGAATTTTGTGAATCAAGTATCGTACAAATCATTATGAGAGTATTACAAATTCTGAAAATATGTCGCCTAACAAACACAGCTCTAGAAAATTACGAACCAACAATGTATTACCAGGGCCCACAAAAAAGCATCACTATTTCTTTTCTAATGTCAATTCGATACTCGGGTCGCCGCTAAAGGCCAATCACGGCCACCATTACATCGACAAGTCCGCCGATGGTCGAGAAATATTGGAAAGCTTCCCTTGCAGCCGTTCAACGAGCTCGGCCAAAGTCGGCTGCAATTCTCTATTAATCATGCCACGTTGAACCCGAAAGGTCGTAACTAGTTTCGCCGTGGGGCCACGCTGAATTTGCACTCGGTATCGACTTTATAGAATTGCGTTCGCCTTTTAATACTTTCCAGAAAGGGCGCTTGATAACGTCCCCTTTACCCTGAATCGCTATCTGCGCTGAATTATACGATTAACGATCGTTACGACCGATACATTCTCGTACGTGCTCCTCTTTCCCGCCCTTTCGTTTAAGCGGCTACGTTCTGGTCGTGTTGGGGATCCACGAGGGAAATAGAGAAAAAAAGAGGAAAAGTGAAGATTTCCAGCGTATCGAAACAAAAAGAAAAATAAAAAGCAAGAAAAACAAGGAAATCTAAAAGTGAAAAGAAAAAGGATAAAAAATAAACGTTTCGCATCGGTGAAATACTAGCCAGAAAACCGAACAGTCTTCATAAATCCTGCGCGTAAATCAGTCTTTATGGAGTTCTCCCCTGGGCGGTGGAAGCTATTTGGAGCATGTTCGTATGTATATGTAGCACCGTGGCTACACACAGACGCGAGCGTCGCGACGATAGGGCTAGTGAACGCGTTTCACACCTGTGCGCGACCCTCGTCGCGACGCGTCTTGTACGCCCGGAATGGCATCGTCCTCGTGGAAACACGACGTCGTGCCGGGTTTGAGTTAATCGAGGGAACCAGTAATGTCGTTGGAAGTTAACGTAACGATCTCTAGGATGCTACTTTGTTTCCTCCTCGCACCTACATTGACCAGCTACCTTTTTCTTTTTTCCTTTTTTTTTTCTTAAGCACTGATAGTTATTTGAAGTTCTAGCACGAAACGGTAATGCGGAGATTTTCTTAGGAACCGCGTGAATTGAAGCGCTTCCTTGGAATAAACTCGGGCTTATTTCTCGCAGGACGTGTGTGCAAACGTAGGAATTGAGAAATCTTAAGATTTCTGAATTTGAATTCTCGCTGATATTCTCTAAAACTTTCCGATTGTTAGGATGAAAGTAAAATGGATCTTTTGTGCTTGGTTGAAAAGTCTCACTGGCGTTCCAGCTATAATACCTGGTATTGTAATCTGCGTTACACATGTCTCTTCGCATAAGATAATTCGTGTGACGCGTACAAACACTTTTCAAAAAATGGTAAAAAATACGATGTTAACGTAGGAGTTTAACCATAACCGTACATCACTTCGGACAATAAATATTTCTCTCAACGTTGAATCTCGAAAAGCGAGGATATCGGTCAGGATATCGGGGTGTGATTTATCATCGATTAAACCGACGTAATGCACCATTGTTACTGAAACGTGCAGTTAGATAGGCACGTATATGAGGTCATATCAGGATGACCGAGAGATCCTGGTATTGAGTCGCAATCAGCCGTGCAACCAGAACTCGGTATAGGTGGCCATGGGACGCTCCAAAACGAGCTATAATACGCGTATTATCATTACGATCGGGAATTCGATTGCCACTTCCCTACCGAAAATTCAAGATCGTGTACTGTGTAGCATAATTCCCGATGATACGTAGCCTTGAATGACCTTCGAGTAACCTTGAAATAATTCCTAACGAGCTTCAGATGAGCTTTAAACGATACATATAAATGACCCTAAACGATATTCCAAAGCTTCGACAATTTCCTAATTTCCTAATCTTTCATTGCTCGATTTCCTCTTAATTTTATCATCTTCAAGTTGTTCGTTTTTCTAAATTTTTTTCTCTTCTACATCTTTAAATCCACAAATTTACAATTTCTCAACTTTTAAAGTCTTCAATTTTCTAATCTCGAAATTTTACTCCTTCGCTTACTCCTCCAACATAAATCATTTCTAACCTGGTTAACCCGAATCACTCTTTATCGATCATTTCTTTTTGCACAGTTTCAACCTTCTATTTCTCTTTCATCAACCACAAACGTATCGCGTGACACGGTTCAAAAATCATTCACCCTATTTCACTCTTTCTACGTACAGCTCTTTTTCACAAAAAAAAGGATCCTGACTCCGTCTCGGGTTTAAAAGTTGCCGAGATTTACCCTCCTCAAACGAAAGAAACGACCGAATCGACGTGGTATGAAGACGAAAAACGAATCGAACGGTTTCGAAACACGCCGTCATCCAGCTGCGAGCACATACGCGTCCGTGTAGACGTACACGTGCGAATGCAATGGGGCCAGACACCGGTTCACGTGCTTGCAAGCTCACGCCGGTCTGCGTGCGGTACGTGCAGAGGAACGATATAGGGGAATCGAGTCCGTAAATCTCGGTTGGTCGTCCCTGGGGAACCATGTCTCAGTTACAGCGCACGATTGCGCGAGTTAAAGGGTTTCGGTTAGGGCACGTACCTGTACACGTGAGCCTGTGTTCGCGCGACATTCGCACACCGAAACGTCCGAAGCTTTGGTCCTGTTAATGTCACCTTGATTCGGAGACTCGGAGCTACAAAATGGCTACCAGACGTGTGAATTATTCACGATTTGTTTTAAGAGAAAACTGGGGCAAAGAGATAAGTAATATGTTCGTTGGTGTCCAATTAAAGTTTGTTATAACATTGTTACGAGTACCGTGTGAACACCGAGTAGAACGTCCAAAACCTACTCGTGTCACATCAGAACTGAAAAGAAGATTGGAGAGATTATCGGGTCAAGATTATCGATCCGAAACCCGATAGAGACGTGCGACCTTAAAGTAAAAGTATTCTTCATAACGCTCACGCGTTACCACGTCTAGCTTAATTCAACAATTCCGTTCGGTAACTTTTGTAAAGGACAAAAAGAACGATCGTTCGACAACAATCTACACCGAGAAGACTTTAATTTTTATCGGAACGTACACGCGATCGCGTATCGTAGGGGGCTAATTACGTTGCAGAGTAAACTCGATAAGCGAAACGGCACCGCTCGATACAACAGTAGAGAGCGCAGATATAAACAAGCAGAACGATTCGGAACGATCCAGCTATTGTAGCGTGTTTCACTGTGCTTTTGAACAGTCAGTGTGATCTTCCTGATAAATAAGGTCGAGGTATTAAAAGGCCATCGAGTGGTAGTCGCGTCGAAAAATAATAGAAAATACGCGTCAAGTGCCATCGGTGCATGGTTCGAACAAGTCAATATTTAAACGTGCGGTAAAACATTGTCACGTGCACGCTCGTAAACATAGTACTGTATTTAATGCATTTTAGTTACCGTGCCGGTCCCTGTGTGAGTCTGTCGGTTGCCCTATTCTTTCCAAATCAGTTGAAACGAAATCTATTTTTTCGTGACTCGTGAAAAACGAAAATGACAAAAAAAGGAAAAACGGGGAAAAAGGAAGCAGTAAAAAAGAGAGAAATATAGCAAAGAGACAAAGAAAGATAGACGGTGAACAGTGGAGAAAAATAATAAAAACAGAATTTGGAGAAGCGAGAGCGAAAGGGTGAATCTCGATAAACGACAGGACACGAGAGCCGACGCAGTTGATTAATTCATACCGCCCATTTTCACTGACTGCCCGTTTCGCGGATACTGACGCTTTTGTCTCTATTTTTTTACTCAGAACCAACCGACGTACTGGCATTTTTGCACTGCTTGATATCGAATCCATTAGCCGTGGATACGGGGGTATCGATTATCGTGTTTCCACCAGGCGAAAGGGGTCATTTCTTCTGCGGCCATCTGTGCCGGTATAACCCAGAAACCACGTTAACGTTGTCGAAATTAATTCCACCCTCTTCCCCTTCTTCTCCGTGATCTCGTAAGTTGCGATTAAAGTTGCGATTAGATTCTCGATACTTCTGCTTGGTGTTACTTCTTAACTTGGTGTACGTATAATGAAAACTAAGATACGACGAATATCGAGAATCTTCGAAGTATCGAATAGTTGAAATAAAAAATATATAATTGCGACCCTTTGAGCGTGATATATTTCTATGGATTTTAAGAAATCGATAGCAAAGAGTAATAGAAAAAAACATATTCATGGGTTCGCGAGGTTTTGCAATCGTAAATGTGCCAATGTTTAAAGGAATATTCTGCAAATTATCTACCCCATAATCACAACTTTACAAAGAAAACTTGTGAGGTAATGTCATTCGTCGAACATGGTAATTTTCCGCAGAGTTCTTTGAAAAAGTTCGACGCTTTTAATTCCACTCCACTTTGAATTCGATTTTCAGGATGATCAGGATTCAATTTATAACTAATGCGAGTCGATACCTATTGAATTCGCAACAGTGCTGCACGGCGGGGTGAAATAAGAGCGACACTGACCGAATTATCGAACCACTGCCAAAAACTTCGGCCACGCGGAAATTAGCATCGCGAATGAATTGGAACGCGAAACGAAATGGATCACCGTTTTTTTTCTATACTTTTTTACCTGTCTGATATCGAGTTTCCGTTTACAGATGCATTAATAACGATATAATAATACATGGTCGCTCGCGATCGATGGTTAAATTATTTTTACCTTCTTCAATAAACAGCATAATGTTTCGTTAATTAGTTTACCGGTTAATAATGGTTGTGATAATCTGAATTATTTAAAAGCAAAATATGCCCCCGTGTATTATCATTCTTTACCAAAAAAATATAAAACAGTTTGGGTATAGAAAACTTATTTAGCGTTGGAGATAAAACGTAACGATCCAGTTGAATTACCTTTGAAATGGTTACTCGCGAAGATTAAACATTTTCGTTAATAGTTCTTTCACTAGAAATATCTGCTTTTGCTATACCATATAATTCAGTTGAATGGAATGCTCTTTTGTGTAACAGTTACTGAAACGTTAATTTGAATATTAACCGTAATTATATAAAATTATTTAGACTACAGAATATGTTACAAAGTAATTCATTTGATAAGCTCGCATACACAATGAGCAAGAATCATTTCACGAATTGAAATAGAGAGACATTCGCGCGAATAGTATCGTACTTAATAAATCGTTGTACGATAAAAGTATTATCACATATGAAATGAAAAGTTTTTAATTCACTGCTGAATCAATACTCTTTCTACTTCTTATTCTTTTTAAATTACTAATTTACCAATTGGATCAACCCTCCTAAAAAACGGCATCAATTTTAACCCTTTTTATTACCCGAGTAAAATTTACTTACATAATTCTATTTAATATTTCTATAACCTTTCAATATTCTGTATCCTAAATTCTCATGAAAGCACCGCTTTTATACAGAATTTATAATTAACTGTTCATCCCTCCATGGTATATGTTAATGTTAATAAGTGAATAGAAACGAAAAAGAAGCACCATGGGTTGAGCTTAAAAAACTTGATAAGCAAGCTGGCTAAACAAGCGGAGCGTTTGCTTTTCATTAAAACTTGTATGAGATTAACGCTCATGCCGCTTATTTACAGCAAACGGGTTTAAATAATACGTAAATTGCTAGCCACTGCTGTTAATATGACGGACTAATTTTAATCCTGCTCCCCTGCCACATCACCATCCCCGCTGCACCATGCTTTCCTCTCGTCCGAGCATCGACTTTTCACTCATAATGCAACCGTTGTTGCTGACCGGTTTGTAAAATATAATAAAGTGTTATCGCCCGTTGTTATGCAGCGCATTACGCGGTCGCCGTGCCCGCTGGATACATAGAACGTACACAGGATTGTCGACTAACAGCCAGATATTTCAGCGACTCAATTTACTGTCGCAAATTAATCCTTCCGCCGGGCGCGGTCGACGATCACGAAAAAGAAAAAAAAAGAAGAGGAAAGCTCTGAAATTATTGCGACAGCAAGAGTAATCGTTTGTGTTATTGGCGTTTAGAGAAGAGGACTTTTATAGTCGGGGAGCAGGGGAAGAGATAATCGGTCGATTGGGAGCGAGGATTATCGAGATTATTAGATTTCGAAATTTCTTTTTTCCCAGCTTCATATTCTACGATATTGTTATCTACGGGAGACTAATTGGACGTAGAACGATAATCCTACGTGACGAGATTGGAAATTCTAAGTAACATAATAAAAAAAAGATAATATGGTTAGGGGTCGGATAAATTATAGACCAGAACTCCTGAGTCACAAATTCATCGTAGAAATGATACTGGTTCAACAAATTTAAAACTTAATACTGTAACACGAAAGCTTCATAAGAGCACAATCTTCGCATCAACTAAGCAGAGAGATAATTCCCATTAAATTCGTCTCTCTCCTAGAAACACAGTTCAAAGTGTAACTACACGCCGTGAAAGGGAACCTCAGCAGCGTGGCAAAAGCCACGGAACACAGTTCTCAATGCAGCCGTTATCGCAACAAAATGATCGTCCTCACCTTTGGTATCGCGAAGAGAGAGAGAGTGTGCACGAATCCGGCTGACTTGGTGGAAACTCAAAGACCGGTGCACGGCTTCCCGCGTTCCTTCGCTGCACCACTTTGAGGCTCCGTCGTCTTTGGTCGGCGTGCATCTCGACGGAAGGAAGTGGACAGAAACGAAAGCTGAAGTGGTATAAGTAAGAGCCGAGAGGAACGTCGACGCGACTACGCGTCGAGGAAGAAAAGGGAAACGTGAAACGCGAAAGGAGAGGGCGAGGTTGAGGCTACACGAGCTGAAAGGGTGGGAGAACGATAGGAGTAAGGGTGGCAGAGGGTAAAGGAGAAAAAGCAAAGGAGGAAGAAAAGATTGCCGCACGCAGAGAGTTCCTCCTTCGAGTTTGGCTTCGTCCCACGGAAAGCAATTTCTTAACGTAACCTTATCTTTGGTCGTGGGTATAGCTTGCACGCCACGTACAGGTCTGTGCAAAGACGCGTATGTGCCGAGCACACAAAGCGGCGCCCGACCAGCTCGCAACTTACGTGGTGAAACAAGAAATATCCGAACCGCGGAGGCGAGGAATAGTAAAAGCAGCGACTTTCACAGGCTTTTCCTTGATGTACTCCCTCTCCTGTGCGAGGTATCCTCGCTTTTTCAGGCATTTTCGCTGGATTTCCTGCTGAATTGTACGCGCTATTGCGCCATTTTCCTTTCCGTTGGAAATCGACACCATTAACCGACACTTTCAACATCATAGACCATCTATCTTCGACAACGCTCGTCGAACGGAATTTAACATTTCATTGCACTCCATGATCTCTGACGTTCTCTGTGTATAGTTATTCACCGGTGCAAAAATTCTGATTGAAAAACCCAGCTTTTCCCTTTGTTTCGCCACTGATCAAGTGTTCGGTGAAATTTCGTGGCTGATATTAGCGAGCAGCCCGATAATGCCGGCTGGTGTAAGGTGGTTTCAAGAGGGACCAGAAAAAACCCGTAAAAAGCGAGCTCCGCACACTCTCCCGCATTTATACCACGTGAACCGACAATTCTTCCCTTTCCAGCCCTTTTTCTCTTTCTCCCCCTTTCTTTCTTCCTCCATCTATCTCTCTGGCCTTCTCTGATTCTCTCTCCCATTCTTCCCCTCCCATCGTTTGTGCTACGGTTTTTTCTACGTGTAATTTATCGGCTAGACTTCTTTTTTTCGCCAGACCGCCGCGTTCCTTTACCCTTTTTCGCTGTCTCTTTCACCCCTGTGCCTTACTCGCATTCACACCGCCGACGGGTCGTGCGGCTGGTCAGAGGGGAATGGAACACGAGGACGTAGCGATTTATAGTAACTGCACCCGCTGTCGTAGAATATTTTTGGCGGAATTTCTACTCTACCTTTTTCATCCAGTGATCTCTATGGAACCGCGTCGCTTTTCCCCCTCTATTCAGGAAACCCCTTTTTTGGCCGAGCCATAAAGCATAAATGGAACTTTCCCTCCTCCTTCTCCGCCGTTCGTTTGAAATAACGCTATAGATATATCGTACCCCTAGCGCGCGTATGTGATTACCGGCGTCAGTTATTTTGCATTTTTGTCGGTCGAATTCTTTTCGAAAGGAATCCATTAATTACAGTTTTCTATTGGAGATTTCAAGATTTAAAGAGAGAAGTATTAAATTAAAATCTATCTCGATGAAGAACTCAAAAGAAAATTAGTTTGTTCCAAGCAAACCTACGAAGAATTTTTTATTTTGAATGAGAAAAACGTCTTTCCTACTTTACTGATTTAGCCTCTCGCGCTTCAGCATTCTCTTATCAATACTTAATTGATTCTCCTTCTAGCTGCACCAAAAGGAATATTTCTCGTCTCAACATTAGTAATGATTAACGACATCAAATCACTCGACATCAATACCTTTCGCTTACAAGCGTATCATCATTCAACATTTAATACCCGATAGTCGAGCAACTTCAAATTGCCAACCCACCGCACCACCTACTATGCATCGTGTCTTCGCTCAACATTCGACCCTCTCGTAAAAATTACGAAATCCAAATAAGCTATGTACCTTCGAAACATGTTTAAAAATTCGTCAGCGCTGTCTAACCTGTATACAACCTCCCATATTTAAAACTTATTATTTAAGAACCGACACGATCAATTCGGTCTAAAATAATTCAATCCAGTGTCACTGGAGGTCTACAGAATAAATTATCATTGCCACTATATTATTCTCTTTGAAGATCTGCTAGTAATACACAATTCTTTATCTGCATGAAACATCTCGTTATACCTCGAGTAATTCACCCCGTGGAACGCAATATCGCGCTACAACGCGCTCAAAGAAAAACAACCTCGAAATGGCTGCATGGTTAGCCCGATTTAATGTTTAATTGCAAAACTATAGTCGACGGAAATAGTACCGCTGCAAAACATCGACGTTACACGAGAACACACGCGAACGATTCATGGTAGATACAACTGATTCGAGTGACAGTAATGTGACCGATGCGTATCGCGTCACGGTTCACCCTCGAGAGATTAGAAAGCGGCATATCGGTGACTTTTCAGCGTGCATATCTGTGTCGTGATCCTCGACCTGCACGATGTATCTCGTTTCCGTGGACAGATCTCTAGAGCAGCGACACGAAAAGACGATTCAGAGATATATCTTTTCTGAATTATGCGACTATCTGATCGATGGATGCATCAAAAGATACGAGAACCGAAGGTCCGAGCGCGTCTGACCAGTGCGGCCCGCTACTACTTAAGTTCTTTATTTCCTTAACGTTCGCAACCTTTTCTTCGTTCAATGCGAACATTATATTGAAAATGATTTTAAATGAAGAATCTTAAGCCGTATTGATCTCGGATAGAAGAAAAATATGTATATAAAAATAATCTATACAACTTAAACACTTAATTCGACCTGCATACGAAATAAAGCCTCCGAGTTCAAATCTCAGTTTAGCCAATTCGATCAGCCCTAGTTCTTTGCCCTGGTCGGAAAAAATTGTTCGACTTTATAAAAACTTTGGAAGTACCTACTACTTTGCCAACCATCTCCGCCGAAAGCTCTTAACCCGTACCTCGTTCTATTCAACACATTTTTTTCACGGTCCTAAGAAGTCCTTTGTTCAATTAAGTTTCGAGAGCCGATACCGTGAATACATTTGCGAAACGCTGCTCGTAACTGTGTTAGAGCGAAACGGTCTCTATATAATTCTACGTGTGCTTTGAATAAAGTCGGTGGAAATATTGTTTCAAGAGAGGCGAATGTACAAAGAAAGAGGGCATCTCGTTAGCATGCTGTATTATTTATTCGAATTATGCAAAATTCCTTATCCTTTCGTGAAACGGAAACGGAAGTGCGATGAGACACGATAAAAATTATTCTCTGTAAAGCCGTTCGTAAATGGAATAAATTTTGTGGCGGCGTCGAGCTACTCTAGAGCCACAAAATGCAGAGATATTCGCGGTTTTCCTTGGCAACGCGAATGCACTCGAAAACGCGAAGCTTCTTAGAACGTTTGAATGATTCTGTGCAAACACTTCAGCCCGGTGGATGGCAGATGTTACATCGATGCACGAAAACGCGAGGAAGAGGACTTACGCGCGAATAACCATGATTCTATATTTAAATAATGCTCTTGGCAGAAACTTGAGTATAAAGGGTGTTTTGCGTTAAAATTCGTACGTTTATAATGTTCCTGATTACATGTAATGTTCTTTGTTACCCTGATACAAAGTTTCTGTGTACCAACTGTTCAGAATTACAATCAGGGACAAGATTCAAGATTCAAGATTCTAATTCAATGATCTTGCATAATTAATTTCTTACTTTTTTCTTCTTACCATAGACAACGTGTCCAAGAATAAATTTTCTAGACAGCTTTATAGAATAACGTACTGTATTTTGAATAATAGTAGGAATGACGATTTTCATTTTATACGTAAATGTAATTCTGATTCTTTCGCTAACTTTAATGGTCGTGGCGACAAAAAACGATGAAAAGTTGAGCACTAAAAAGTCGAACATCTTAAACACCTCAACCATCGAAACATAAAACATCGTCTTCTTTGTTCCTACGTTCCCTTTCTCGTTCCTTCCATTCGACCCGCTAACCAGCTAACGCGAGCGCATGAATTTGACAGACTATCGCTCCGAATCACATCGAGCTGAGACCGCTTCCAATTATTCCACCGCGTACACGACCCTTCGAGACTGATTTATGCGGAATTCAAAACTAATTGGCTAGGCGGGCCGTTGTCATCGAAACATCTAATGTTACCCGAAGTAACAGTGGCCGAAGTATCCGGAATATTCCCAATTTCCGCTTAACCATATTCAATATCCGAACGTTGAAACTTCGGATATCCGCAGTGCGCATTGCCGAAACGATCGTATCGGTGAACTATTCAAATAATAGTATAACTGTACCTAACATCTGCCTCGTCCTTTGCGTGGCCAACTTCCCTAATAATTGATAATCGACATTCGCCGCGCTACAAATTTCACGCGGCCCTCCCCGTGGCCTCGAAACGCGCTAAAGTAATTTCTGCGCTTGTTAAGGCGAAACGATGTAACGATGTTTCACCGTGGTCTGTTGCTGCACGAGGTAGCCCAAATTCCGGGAATTATGCACCTTCGTGCGAGGAAAAGACGAATTAGATGATTAATGAAGCTGGATCGCGTTCGAAGATTAATTACTGCTCGGTGGATATACCAAATTTGAATACACTTGGCAATTATCAAAAGATATACTTGTTGAAAAGAAGCTTTAAGGGGATTTGGTTTTAAGCTACAGGATATTTCTAAAGTTTGGTAGTTAAGCAAGATTTATAGTTTTTAGTGGTCAGACAGATCTTAAGAAAAGATAAGTTTTTGATCTGTAAGTAACTTTTAGATGTTACGAAAATAATAGAATGCTGACGTTAACAAGAAAAATACGTATTCTTTTTAACATTAATTCTCCATACAATTTTTCTTTACAGTTTCAACGAACGTTGAATAGAAAAATTTCAATTTATTCAAAGAACGATTTTACTCTATCGACGAATCATAGTTGAGTCGATGCACCAGTATCTGCCATGTGCATAGACCTGCGTGTTACAATGACCACGAAATGCAAACATTACCGATGAAAATCCGGTACAAAATGCGCCGATAATATATGTGCATACAGGAACGTGCAACAATAGAGGAAACGCATGGCGAGGTTGAAAAAGAGCCCTTGCATAACGCGTTTGACAGAATGATTTGTATCGGCGTTTTATAAAAACGTACAGCTTTTCAGCGTTACAGAAGATAATGATCGGAAACATGCATCGAATAAGAACAATAAATGTTCGCTGGTATCATAAAAATTCCGCGATCAAACCATAGCGATCCTGATTTATGAAAAAAATATTTATAGGACCGTCGAATCTTAACCAGACTTAGACGTTGCATTATTAAAAAAATATCCTTTCAGTTATAAACCAATGAAACGGAGGAATAATAATAATAACAGTATCTGAAAATTACTGGCTAGATTCAGAATAAAACTCACAATACTTAGAAAACGACTCATAACTACTTTACCTCTCAAGGATTAATTCATGCATGCATTGTTCGCGCCATATATTTCTACACTTGCTATACGTTCGCTGTTCCTCGGTATTTCTCGGTCTCTTTTACTCTCTCGAAATAAAATCTACGATCTCGGTCACTCTAATCACTGTACTCTAATCTCAAACGCTCGGTACAAACACTCTTCGCTCACTCCTCGAACGCTTGAAACTATTATTCGCAATAATCTTTCGCACCAAATTTCCATTCTTACATTATATTATATTTAAATGAAAAAAAAGGAACAAAGGTTTGTAGGAAATCGCATTTTACGGGAATTCAGGCAGTAACGTAACACTTTCGCGATCCTCGAAACCGCAACGCGCTCCACGAGGTTCCGATTATTTGTGTCTGATCATTGCTGTACCCTGACTACTGAAAAATTGCCAACCTCTGAACAGCGACCTACGACGCGTGGAATTATCGAACCATCGCGGTGGCGTTGAGAAAAATAACTTTCAAGCATAGCCATTCGTTCAACGAAGCGAGATTGTCAGCGTAGCCACGATGGCGTGATCGTTCGAATCAGAACGGTGGGATTTCGAAATTCGCCAGGTGGCTGCAATTCCGATGTAATTGAGTCGTGAGCTCCCTCGAAAGACGCGAGCTCTCGTGTCTGTCAAGCTGCAGGATAACTCGCTCTTAAATATCGCGTGCCAGCTAATTTACATCGTCTGACAAGCTATTATAACGCGATTGCTACGTCGTTTAAGAATTTTCGTTATTTTTCTGTGCAAGTCAGACACTTTCGACGTTTCATTATATTTATTGCGTTCCACTGTTGCTACTAATTTTCTCCAGCATGAAGGCCGTCTATTTTAAGCTGTGCGAGCTCGGTTAAGCTATGAAATATGAAGATATTCTCGATGATAGAATTTAAAAGGAATTAAAATGAAGACTCACCCTCGATTACGGGACGCTGCGGCTTGTAAGACATATCTGGAAAGAGAAAAGGATTAATTATTAGTAAAATTAGTCACTTTATGTGTTTGCAGGTAAGTTAAAAATTTTTAATGGAACAAGCACACAGAAGCATGTTTCAACGATCATCTTGCAATTCGATTAACATTTTTTAACAAAATCGTACAATAAAATTTTACATTACTTTACAATATTATCAGGAATGATTTTCAGTTGCTCGAAAATTACACAACCATTATTCCTATTTATCTAACAATCCACTAACCAGAATCATCCATAATATATTTTTATTAAATACGTTTCGAATCACATCGTCAAACCAGTGCACGAAACACTCTTATCCCCGTTTAAAGAATTAGGTTACCACTGAAATCTACTAAAACCTCAAGCAACAATCTTGCAAAAACTTCAACATCCACAGCCACGTCAATGAAACTCGTACACGAACACAACTTCGTTAATTGCGTGCGTAACGAATTCAAGTGTTGACAAAATCAAAGCGTCTTCTCCGGGCTGTGTCTCATCCACAACCGGCTGGCAAACTTTCGTCGACTTTGTCGCGGCCTCAGACAACCGTAATTAACGTTTCAGGGCGCAGATCAGCCCGATCCAAGGTTTCTCGAACAACGAAATTCAAGGAAGGAAGGAAGACTCGGAAGGATCGAGGGCAAGGCAGACAGACGGGGCAATTTCGAGGAGCAAATAACAGGGAAATTCAGGGTGGCCGAGTCGCGCAACATCATCCCCTGCTCACTGTGCAAGCTTCTCCCTCCGTGAAACTTTTAATTATCCTTTCCTAGCCCTGTCCTTTAATGAAGATGCTTCGCGTTCGCCGCACAGCCACGTATGACGTTCCAAATAATTACAAGTTTCTGCATAAATTCCAGACCTGTAGGGTCTGAACGAAAGGAACTCTGTATTTTAAGAATCAAAGGGTGCGAAGAACGTGTGTTTCTAAAAATGTCGAAAGGATTGAGGAAATATCTGAATCGGAGAAAATATTTAAATGCTCTATGGCGCTTAATACAGCAGTCGTACATGTTGTGCGAGGAAAGTCTCCAGAGTCTTATTTAGCAGTCGCAAATGAACGTTTCGCAACATAATACCGATAATTTTAGTCGCCTAACGAACTCTCCGTGGAGGATTGTGAGAACAAAAAATTTAGGCCATGATAAATATGTATTTTAGCAGGATAAAACATCATTGTGACACAGCTGTATGGATCCGGTTAAAACGCTGTCAACGTGGATACGAATCGCAATTAACGTCGGTCGACGCAACGTAATAATTCTTGCAATTAAATGCACCTTACGATCGGAGAAGTTTTTAAGCGGTAGGCGGTTTTTGTCACAGCACGTGCGCCCGCGCGCGCTCACGCACACTCGGCCCACTGGAATATATTAACGCAGAAATATCGCCCGTTCGCCGTCCAGTAATTCATCACGCATATGCATTTACGGTAATCTACACTCGTACGAGCCAACATCGGGAAAAATGGCTTTTGAGAGTCGAACAAATGTATTTTAAATCTGTGATGTTCTATATGTGGTCGAACACGAAACAGAGAGGTGAAAACGTCACGCAGAGGAAAGGGGTAATGTAAAAATCAATGGAACGGAAATATCGTTTTTAATTCTATGGAATAGTTTCCTTTCAATTTTTTATTTTTTTCCTCCACTCTTCTGTCTTCTCTTTTTTTTTCTTTTTTCTTTTTTATTTCTTTTTCGTACACGAATTTCGTTGGTTTGCAAACGAGTGCCATGTTTGGAAAATTACTTGTTGCAATGGCAACGTAATTACGTTGCGGCGGCAATTCATAAGGATACCGAATACAATTTCGCGTCGCCGTGCCATCTCGTTCGTTCGATGACCGTCGAATTTTATCCAACAGCCAGAAAACGAGCATTCGTTGCCTTATACAAAATTGTTTCTTAATTAAACTGGTTCGTCCGTTTCCACGATCCGTCCAGTCGAACGGGTACTCTGATAGTCGTATAAACGTAGAACGAGCGTGTTACGCGGTGGAATGCAAAAAAGGATTTCGTGGAAGTGCTGTTTAAAATTTTTAATACCTATTTTTGTTAGCGCACGGCATAACGATGTGTACTTTTGGAACCAGAAACGGAAGTATGTTCCACGGAACAAGCAATTACATACTTTCCAGACTTCAACAAATGAGAACAATAACGCTTTATGTGGCCGTCGCCGCGTAACACTACCCGGAAAAATTCCTAGTTAAACAACTTTTTAATGAAAGCATTTCTGCGAAATATGGCCACTAAGGACTAATCATTTATTCGGCCAGGTTTTTCGGTAGGAAATATTTATGAAATGTGGCGAATGATTTAGAAAAGCTAGAAATAGAGCTATTTTTTTTTTCATTCCGAAAAAAAATGTTTCAAACTTGAGCATGGAATACGAGTATTAAAATTAACAGTTAATTCGGATTAGCATTAGTAAAATGTGCTCCCGTAAAACTTAATTACATCACAGGGTAAAGTACTCTAAATTCCAAATTATTCTTTTACTTTTAAAATATGGAATTGTATTTTGCAATTTTTTAGATTAAAAGACAGAAATTTTAAACGCAAATTATTTCGAACATTTCGTACGATACGAAATTATCTCTATAGTTGTAACAAAAATTCATCATACTTGTTAAACCAACTCAATTACACAGCCATTCTCGTTATATTTCAAACTCGCTTCATTTTCTCGACTGAAAAAAATTTCGATTGAAACTACACTCTGTTTTTTTCGCAAAAGCAATTATCTTATCCACGGTTTAATTACCATTTTTTGCTCCAATTACTATTATCGAATACAAGAAGAAAAAAGTAAGAAAGAAAAGAAAAAAATCAGAAGACTACCGTGTAGCAGTTAAGTTTCGCCACAAAAGCCATTCGCTGTCGCTTATGAAAAATTACCGAGGGATGTAAAGAACCCTTCTACCGTAGAAGTAGAGACCACACACAGGGATTCATTCACCTGGCTTAGGGTTTCGTGCACTTCGTGGCACGCGGCACTACCAAGCCAACGATATGTATGCAGCCCGCCTCTATGAGAACTCGTATAGGCCGATATCGTGCCGATATTCCCCTTTCTCATCCTACCCACCTACGACTGAGAGTTGACATACATGGGAAACACGTGTTGCCACTCCCACAAACCGGCGGATAACACAGTTGCACCGCCATCAGCCGTACAGTAACATGCGTGCACGCGATTACGTCTGCGTAAACGGTTCGATTTTTCGTAATTCTTCCAGGAAAGGGATGATATGCCGGTTCTTTATATATATCTTCCTGTAGAATATTTATAATAGCTGTGATTAAGGGAAAAGTGAAAAAAAAAAATTGGAAGCTGACGAAAGAATCGTTGAACTTCTTTTGATTTGCGTTTTAAGCAATAATGTGCAGTATTTTTTTTTTTTTTTTTTTTTTT
>SMSQ01025684.1:417037-445999 GCA_019453375.1 Ctenoplectra terminalis | reverse complement strand
TTTTAATTAATAATTTTATTTTTTTTTTTTTTTTTTTTTTTTCTTAATTTTATAAAAGAAAATAAATAACACGAATAACAATATAAAAGTTGATTTGTTATTGCAATACCTATGCTTCGATAATACAGTTTCGCTGTATTTCGAAATTTTTCAATTTTCCCCAACACTGAAGTCGCCCTACACACGAAAAACTTGCTCGACTTTGAAGTTCCAAAGAAACTTATCAAACCGAATCAGAGCGTACACGGATGGACAGTAAGTTCGAGATGATCTCGGAACCGGATAACCGAGCGAAGACTGAAAAATTGGCGCTGTCTGCTAAGCCAGTGGCTTGCTCGTTCTATATTGGTTTTGTCTGTAACAAGCTGAAAAGTATGTCAAAAGTCACGACACGCAAACAGTGGGAATAACGATGTTTCCGTCCGAACGAAATTTACTGGATTCAACCTGGATGAGACTGTAATTTCAGAGATGATTTGTCTCCTCGAATTGTCGTTTGTATCCTGTTGGATAGCTTTACGATACGACCAGCAAAAATTGATGAAAAACAGGAGGAAAGGGATGAAACAAACGAACGAACGAACGAACCGGAGGGACGAATAATTCGTTGGTGGAAAAACTGTTATTTTCGCGGTGCCACCTAAATCGAAAGGATTTACAACTATATGTAAACTGGACGTCTCGTATATCGAAGCTATTTTCGAAGGAAGAATTTCACGCGTCGTGCTCGCAGACGCGATATTTCATTCTCCTTTTTTGCATTCGACAGCAACGCCCGAGGTGCGCCACCGGTGAGAGAGCGACCGCCGGAAATGGTGGTGAAGCACTTTCGATTTTCCGTTTCCTCCGCAATGTATACGGAGCCGAAGACGAAACACGTATATCACGAGCTGCTTTTTTTTCACCTTTCTCTTTTTCTTCTTCTTTTTCCTATCCCCAATAAACCGATAGGCGTCAGGTGGCACGACAGAAAAAGATTTACCACGCGAACGAACCGTGCGGTGTAACGACACATTTTTTAATAATCTGCCCAATGATTTATAATCTGTCCAGGTATAAATAATAAACGCCGCCTCCCGGAAGCTGAATATTTTACGCGACAGTAATCGAGGTAACTTTTATGAGACAATGGTATTTTATTATGGTGGCTGCACTAAATTGAGTTCAGTCATTTTATGAGCGTAAACAATTAATGATTATAGTTTCGGATTGGATAGAAATGTAAAGGTTGGAACGAAATTCTTGTTTAAAATAAATTGAAGAGAATTTAAATAGATTTTCCGTAAACTCACAGTGGTAACGCGTGTACGAAGCAAAACGTAGTTATCAAACTGAACTATGGGAACGTGTATTAGTCGTACGGTGATGTGGTCTGAGCCGGCTAAACCTAAGGTTCGCCAAAATCATCTATATCCCTATTGCAAGCCTCTAACCATGCTCAACGCTGTCCGACCAAAATCGCCCGCATCTGCTGCCTATCTGCTGAGAAGGGGATTTAAACTGTCTGATTAGCTTCCATGGTATCTGCAAACCATTTTGTGCGAGACAAACTGACAGCGAGTATAATTACCAATTACGGGGTAAATAGTTGAACTGTTTACCGACAATATTTAATTGCAATATTGTAAATTAGGAAACATTTATTTATATATCAAAATTAAATACCATTAATTTATCGCTCCACGCTACGAACCATGATTATTTATTCCAAACTATTATCGAATCAATTATACTTCTATTTTCTTTTAAACACAAATGCTTTCCATTACTGAAATATATAAAGTATACGATTCTCAGAGAAAAGATCTGGTTAATTCATTTTTATTTCTCTACTCCTCGAAAAGTCAGAAACATCGCGTTTTATGAAATTTGCCAAACTAATCGCACGTTAAAATATCCTTAAAAGCTCAGGCGGAACAGGACAAAGCGTTAGAACGACCGAAAACCTGTTCGTTACTTCTCAAAACTCAAACGACAGCGAGAAAGCGTGAAAAAGACCGTTCGATCGGGGCCACTCGCGTCGGCGATTGATTCTTGTGATATTTCAGGGAAAACTTTAGACCGATCGAGCAGCGGCGAAAAATGAAGAAAGTTTCCTTTCCAGCTTTCGTGCTCACGTCTTTCGTAACTGCACCCACGTGCGCGATATACTTGCCCCGATTCTTTGTCTGCATCCTTCTCGCACCGTTTTGCTCGGGAATCAGTTTTGAAGCGTACGGATGCCGACTGTAAAAATGTGTGAACCGATAAAGGATTCGGTGTAAATTAATAAAGACACGGATTTGTTGTAACAGAGATTTCATAGAGAATTGTAGGAAACAAAAGCTTTGTCCGTCTTCTGGAAACGTTTAAATTTCACTTTCAAATGATGAATTTGTTTTATTTTTGTTTAAGGAATTATGTGCTCGAAAATGGAAATTATTAAAATAATCTATGTTACAAATTAAGGTTGCTAAGTTTCGGTTAAAAAAAAAATAGATACTTCCTATAATCGTTAGAAGGGAACTGAAATCTCAAATTAAACAGGATAAGGAGAATCAAGACGGATTGCGCTTAACCTGGGTGCAATTTTCGACGACGTAGCTCATCCCAAAGTTCCGTGATAATTGTAAGTATACATCGTACGGTATTCGTCATCGTTGAGCTTACGCGATTCCCGTCTACTCGGAAATTCCATTAAACCGTCCGCAATTAGCCATGACAACAATTGACACTGACAGTGTTAGTCACGGGTCGCTAATAATTGAAACTGCATCTACTTTGACACCGAGTTTCGCGATCGACTAAACTCCGTTATTCTGTTAGTGCAAGCTTTGCGTACTTAAAGAGAATTGCAAAATTCAGCACTGATTTGAAGAGCCTGATAAAATATTCTGTTTACCGTGCGCGACAAATTTTTGCATAAAACTTCGTAAAAAATTACGAAGGTTTGTACAGCGATCATAAAAAAAAAAAATCATACTAAAGAGTGAGAAATAAAAATACGAGAGAAACAAATGATAACGGAAAAAAATTCAGCGATGACATAAATCTTCCAGGAAATAGCCAACGATTAATCAGACCTCGTAACTATACATTTATCCCGAGGAAAATAAGAGGAAGAAAAAAGATGGTATAAAAATATACGCGGTGGCGAGAACGGTAAACGAGTGTCAGTACGAGCCAGAAATTCCGAACTTACGAGAAACTACCTGCCTACGAGTTTGACCTGCTTAATAAGCCTCGCTTCGTCTCGTCTTGCGCAGTTTTTCCGAAGAAATTTTACACAGCAACGGGATGGCAGTTACCAGCGCCAGGAGGAAATGGCGCGGAAACGCCCCTTCATGGAAGTCGCAAAGGAAAGAAGGGAAAAGAAAGAGCACGACAGCGCGGCATTTATTAAATTAAACGTCAGCTTCCCTGACAGGGCTTTTCCAGAGAGTCCTCTCCTTAGCGACCAACTTCCGTTCTATTTCTTCCTGCAGAAACGTGATAGCTGACCGTGTCTGATCGCTGTTCCTACACGATTTCTGGCTATCCTCGTTCTCGTTCCGATTTTAACTGTTAAATGTATTTAAATACTTTTATTATTTTAGATATTACTAGATTTTTTACGATCAGCATGAAAATGGTGTATCTTAATACATGATCACAGTGCGTGTAACTGTAGTTCCAAGTCAGCCATTTTTGTAAACCATTGATTACCTAAGCAGCTAAAATATCTACAATTCAAGTGTTTTCTCAAGCTCGTCGCAACAAATTAAACCTTAACACTAAAACTACCAGCGATTAAACTATATCAATTTAAACAAGAGAAAAAAAAATTACATACCGATCATTTGACCGAGTTTTGGTACTTTTAACGTTAAATAATTCATCTAAATTCAACCTTATAAACCTACCGATAAATCTCATCAAATTAATATCTTACATGATCGTCCCACAAAATCTATCTTCTTATTCCCACTCATAGAACACGTCACACCTACATATCAATCCAATAAATTACCCAAACCTAGAACCATCGATTCCACTAATTCCTCCCACGTAAACACCTTAAACGTGCGCATCGAAACGCGATAGAAGCACGTGATACCGAAACGGTGTCGGTTCCGCATAATAGGAAAACTATTCGTCGCAAGTAATTGCAACAAAAACGGCTAGGATTCCTGCAGGAAATGATCCTCGAAAGGACTGTCGGGATGAAGCTTTTTGCCGGGGTTACGGCTGATACGGACGGCTTTTTCTCACCGGCAAAGTTTTCGAGTTTCTCAAAGCCCTGCGACGGTTCGGGACGGCGCGAAAGCGAACGGCCAGGAGAACTGTAATGGAGCAGCAGGAGCTGTGCACAGGCACGAGAAGAATGAGAGAAAAGAAAAGGGGGAACGGAGGAAAGGAGAGAGAGGGACGAGGAGTTAGCAGGATTTATCGGTCTCGGACTTATTAACTCCTACGGCGAAGTTAACATTAATCTTGACTCGAACTCGGTAACTCGCGAACAATCCCGATCGCCGTCGATTGCTGCGACCTTTTTCCCTATTGGCTCACCCCTCCCGTTTCTACCCTTGCGTCTGAGAAGTCACTGATCCTGGTGGGACCGATAGAAACCCTGCCGACGACTTTTCTGCGATTTTACGTTACCTTTGGAATACGAGGATATTATCATTGCGATTGCTCAATGATTAAGATTATGCAAATATTTTTGTGGCATGTGCGATTTGTTTGCAAAAGATTAATAAAGATCATTGCTGAATATGATCTAATCGTGATTTAGATCTTTGGTTGAAATTAATGTTCTTAAATATGGTAACAATGCGGGCGTTTGTGAATTTTAAGTAGAAGACAACAATGTTTGGTCAGACCGATACTATGTTCCGTACACAAAAGCTAAGTGAGTAGGTACGACATTAAAATTTTAATATCAATTATATATATTTTCAGTTGATCGATAAAGAATAATGTAGAATCTCGTTTGGAAGACCATAATTTTTAGGTAGCAGTCTACTTTTGCATTAATCATCATTCCAAAAATGATTCTCGTTCTCAGCAATATTCTCGCATAGCTTTTTCGAATATTTCCATGGATACAAGAATACTTCAAGCGCTATCTGTATCGTGTATTCAGTTGTGAAAAAAAAAGGAAAAATAACAAGTCCTAGTTCGCAAGTTCCATCATCATTTCTGCGGTATGCTCGTTGCAGCTAGTACACGACTTATGCAGTAACTCTGTTGTTTCGTGAAACGCCACTATGGATTTAATCCGGCATGAACCGTCGTGGATATTATATGTTCGCCAGCGAGTTGCCGAATCGTTTGCCAGTTTAACATCGTTTCCGGAGAGAACTTCGTACAGCAATAAGAAGCTTCTCTGCAACGATGCGCCACTGCTCTTCGTGAAAACGAAAGAAGTACGACAGAGATCGTATTATCGAAGAAACGCGTAACTGCTCGCGAGAAACCAAGTTTTCAACTTCTTGACAGTCGTCTACGATCCGGATGGACCGGGCAACGATTCCAGTAGAACTGGAAAATCGCGTCTACTTAGTTTACAATGAGTATCAGTACACTGTTTCGTTGCTTCGTAGTCGAGAAAATTAAAGAAGTTTATTGTTGCGGCTTAAGTAAAGTACATGGAATTAGGAAACTTGGTTTACGTTTATGGTTGCCTTATTTTATACTAATTTTCACACTCGTTGTGGAATTATTTTTACGGTAAACTCTTTTATTTTCTCTTCATTATTCTAGCAGAGTTACTCTTGAAGTAACAGAGTTTGCAGAAGAAAACCTAAACTTAGAAACAACAAGGAAAATTATACAAAATACACACTAAATTCCACCAACATCATACACACATGCAGCAATACTTGAGGCAGACAACCAAAGTTCTCGAACCCGACTACGAGTCGATACCTCAAACCTTTGAACCGTTCGTAAAAGCACATTTACCCTAACACTCAAACAATTCCAACATCGTACCAACATTATTTCAACGAAATGTCAAAAAAATTCTAGCACACGCCCGATGAAACCGCCTCTGCAGCATAAATTCATCCTAACTGTAAAAACAAACCCATTACAAGAGAAAATTCAACAACGCCCAAGTACTATACCTCCATCCTTCACTGGGTTGAATTTCGCGCCACTTTAAACAGTCTCGATTTTTCGAGTCTCCACAGTGAGAAAACACTTCATGGCAGTGCAATTTCGAGCGGTTACGGAACGTTTATCGCGCGAAGAGTGAAATTTCACGAAGGCACGCGTGCAAACTCCTCCACACCGTTCCATAAAACGCGGCCGCGGCTTTACAAGGCGCGAAACGGCCGCGCTCGCAATTTATCCGGCAGCCGAGGATCCAATTTCGTTCGTCGCCTGTTTCTCGCTCGACATTCCCGTCTCGTTCCCCGGGACACGTTCCTCGTCGTCGAGGAGGCAAGTTAACGTTCCCGATGGCCCCGGGGCGGAACGCGCGCGTTAGCAATGGTATTAGTGGCCGGATATAGTTTCCTCGCAGGCTGACAGCCAAATAAGAGGATTGACGGCCGTCCGAGAACGGGAAATTCGAGCCGGTGAACCGGTTTTCACGGATTTTCGGTAACGCGCGTCGCTTTTCGTGATTAATAGCCATCCACGCTTCTGTTCTCTGCACCGTTGACGAGGATTTTTCGGAAATTCGTGAACTGTCGCGTTATGCGGTGTTCGGGACATGCTGGTGCATAGGAAGTTACGCGGTATGTGGTTTAGGGGCGTAATTTCTCGTGTCGTTGACGAGAAAATTCAAATTGGATCGACGAGGTAGAAGTTCCGAAAGTTTGAAAAAGTGGAGGGAAATGATGGTTCTTTCATTGTTTGGTATTTCAGTGGATGAAGAGTGGTTATGAAGCAAGCAATGTTGATAAGTTTAGTTAAGTCTGTTGTAGTAGACTCTTGGCAGTAGAGTTCGAGGTACTCTTGCAAGTGACTGCAGCAGACTATAGAGAGCCTGGCAGACTGTAATAGACTGCGTTACAGACTTCCGGAACAGAGAACACTCGATCTTTTATGTGTAAGTACGTTACTTTTTCAAATGTCTCGGTGCATTCTTTGCTTCATTGAAAACTAAATCAACTCGATCTATTCTAATCGCTCGATTGTTACATTTTGAACTGAAAATTTTGATAGAAAGTAATTCGTTTGGTAGCTCGGTATTCTTTCATTCGTTCGTGAAACCATTCGCAAATCACCAACAATAACAAAACTCTATTCATAATCCTCTCTAAACGACACGACGCGCATCCATCGAAGGCAGGCGTGAATTAATGGAAAAAAAGCGTGCCAAAGTTTCAGTTCGCCGACGATAATCCGAAAAGCAATTACAACGTCGTCAAGCAAGCCTGATCCGGGGGCCAACGTTAAAATCCGTTTACCCGGGCGTCTCGTAAACCGTCCATCCAGGCGATATAGGAAGTTTGACGACCCCGCCGACATTAAAGCCGCGTACACACCGAGCGACATCGCGTGCCAGGGCAAAGTCCTTGTAATTTATGTGGAACAAACGCAACCGAGTTTACTGGCGAGCTCGTAGCGCGACGGATAAGGAGCAGATGAGATATCTCCGGCCTTAATATGATCGGCGACGCCCTTAATCCCAAAACCCTGAGCCCACCTCGACGCCTCGCTACGGCAAGGTTGCCTGAGAATGAGGACGAAACGCTGGAATCGCGGGAAACGCTCATAAAGGCAGATGCGAACACGTGCCTTACATACTAAATCCTCATCCTACGAGAAAGCTCCAACGTTGCATGCTCTGCGACGCCGTGCCGCCGCATATATACCGGGTGTCTCTAATTTCATCGCGGCAGACGCTCTATCCTCGACTAAAGAGATTGACTCAGTCGAGATTGAACTTCCTTCGTCGTGCGCGACTTTGGGGAACTCGCAGGGGATGGAACGGTGAGAAAATTCGAGCACGAGGTCCGGAATGATGATTTTGAAGCAAGGATGATGATACGGTTGATTCTGTTGATCGATGCTTGGAAATTAACTCAATTTAGAGGGAGACCTAAATGAGGTTGAGGTTTACTTCTTTATCTACGAAGTTGGATCGAGCGAAGGGTGATATTATTAACGGAGCTGGATAGAATAATAAGTTCCTGGGGTCAGAGGGCTGGATATGCAATTTTAACTCTAATTTAATCGGGTATTATATTTTTGTTTCGCCAACGTTGCATAATACGCTTCTACAGAAGCTATACCCGGTGAATATTTATTTGCTGTCCGTTCGTGTGTTAAAATACACCTACTCGGTCAACATGAACTTTTGAGCTCGAGAGCTTGTCGCCAAGTGGCGAGATAAAATTTATGTCATGCCATATAACACTATCGCCTATCTGCACCGCGTATCAACCCGTAGCACAAATCTTCCTACGTTCAACAATGCATGATGCATTTCGCAGCGATTCGTCAGTGCCTGTGCATCCTTGTAAGTTACAACCCGGCGTATGAACGAATCGACTCTTTACCAAACCTCGAATAACCGAACAGATCATCCAATCGCAATCGCATCCGACCAACGAACACATTAATTTCCAATAACGAAACAACCACTTGGATCGTCGAACAATTCTTGCACCATGGAGCACAACTTTTAACGACGAATGACGTCGGAAGCACGTCAATGCACAAGACGTCCTGGCACGTGCGTCGACGCGGGGCTGCCAATTATCACGGAATGCTATCAAAATCGACTCGATGTACGAATAGTTGACGGCGCGAACCGGCGTGCCGCGACGTCGCCGATTAAATCGAATTTCTGAAAATCCCGATCGAAAATACGACGTTTCGACGGGAACTGTTGGTTGCCTAGGGGGTGAAGGCGAATGGGTGGCTGGCGTTCGACGAATTCCTACGCCGTTGCTCGCAGTAAATGTATTGTCCGAGGGACAATGCAGCGACTGATTGCGAAGCGGTCGAGCGAAAACTTGACCCGAAAATAAACCGAATCGCTCAAACGCTCTTGTCGTCCGCTGCCAAATGCAGCCACTCGGAATAGTCGAGAACAGGAGAGCCTGCTACCTACCATCCTCTCTGACTTGGTATTTTTCCAGTCCCCCTCGTCGAAAGGACAGAGAAGCTTCTCTCTGTTCATTGTGGGGCCATCGTCCGACGAAAGTACCGACGTGACACCGGCCGGAAATCGCAGGGGATACGTGCATGCTAGGTGGTCCCTGCCACCGTGCGAAACTCTGCCAGTGTGTCTGCTTTCAATACCGAAATTTTGTTTGCTCTTCCTCTCGCTTTCTTTGTTTCTGATCGATGGCTGCCAAATTGGTTGGCTCGAAACGAGCGCGGAAGAAATTTTAGCGAATGACGTTCGGCAAGAGCGATGCATAAGTGTGACGAATGGTTACGCGATTGTGGCCTGGGTGTTAGTCTCTTCTTTAATATCAGATGTCTTTTGTTTCTTTTTTTTTTGTTAGATAGTTTGCGTTGTTCATTTGTTACGTGAAATAGTTTTGACGCGTGAGACCTGATCTTAAGTAGATGATTGAATTTTTATTACATTGGGCTGTTTTTTTTTTATTTTAATTAAATTAAACTCGTCACGGGTAATCGATAAGTTGTGCTTTAGAAAAGAAGTTCAGTACATTTGTACACGTAAAGATCGATTTTAGAATGATGAAAAATGTACTTTAGATAATTGATCGTTTTGTTAACGCTGCAATAACCGTAATTGAATTCTGAATCAAAATATATCATGGAACGAACGTCACTCGTAAACGGCGAACTGGTTGCTTCAAAATGAGTCAGTTTATATTCCTCCAGAGAGCAGGCCATGATGGCCGCCCCTAAGCGTGTTGCTATCTCATAAACGGCCAAGAAACGATGTCCAATGATTCCCTGAGAAAGCAAGTCAACCCTCCCGTTTCCCTTCCTTCTTTCCATGTTATATGCTGGCTGCATGCGTATTTTACGATCAAATAAATTTCGATCTCAGTCAATATCTACAGTTTATGCACACGATCGTTAAATCGTGAGTTATACTGTTTTCAGAATGCTTTTCTGAAAATTTCACAAATTATTTAACAAAATTTCTCACATAATTTTCTATACCGTGCAGAAATGATAAATTCGAGTTGTTTGACACTATAGACAGTTTGTACAAAATGTTAAGCAAATATGAATTCGAAACGATTATAATACCTGACAAAGTTAACGTTATTATCAGAAAATATATGTAATACTTCTTCGTGTTATAACATATATATAGAAGTTACGAGAACGGATGGTCTCCCAAAAATTACTAGTCGTTAAAAGAATTAATATCATTTCTTCGAATTTTTTCCCAAACTATTAAATTTCATATGCTTTCAACTACCATTGAAAAGAATCCAAGAGAATGCTCAAAAACCATTTTGGTAACCAACATTCGCGTCCGGAGGAAAATTGAATACGTTTCATCCAGGTTTCCGTAAGTCCGAGCGTTCAGTATGGAACAAAATGGATTCCCAAGGTGTACGTCACTCTTGTCCACCCCTATTCTTTAAACCCTCTTCTTCCATTTACCGGTCACATTGTAATTCCAACTGAACAGTTTCGCTAGTGGCAAGTCCGTACGTGCCGTGCCTATCAAATTTGACACATAAAACTGTCTGGGAGACAGTAACCGTTCCGGCTTAACGTATCGTCAGCACGTGTCGTCGACATCGCCGTCGCCGTAGCGATCGTCGACTTGGCTCGTTATTATGGCGGTCACATGGACGACCATAAATAATTGGTATCGGATGCTCATTAACTGAATAGCCTCTAGAATCGCTTGAACTCGAAACGAAGAAACGAAGAAACGAAGAAACAAAATGACGGAAAACGAGGAAAAAAGAGCACGACTGAGCGAAGTCGAACGAGAAAAGTCTTTGTATCCTCGCTGTGAAAACTTCGCTAATTGCGAATCATCCTTAAACAAAGCTCTCCTATTGAACTAGAGACGTTCATTTTCTACGAAATATTACTTATAACTTTAAATGGGCATCGCCAATCCTAAACATAAATGTAAGAGCTCGAAGAATATCAACTGGTTTGAATAAACATCGTAATGAAAGAGACCAAATAAATTCTGACTTCTTCAAAATAATCATACTTTTATCGCGCTATCAATTTTGCTCGTGACATTCTAATTACTTATGTTCGATGAAACGTGGATATGCTTAAAAAATAAATAGAAAGACTCACAGTTTAGATATAGAAGAATTCCAGCGACGAACACGAAGGAAACAACGAGGAGGACCAAGAGGAGCAACAGTATAGTAGGCCTGCACCAAGGATTCCCTACGACTTCGGTCTGCCTGCCATCCTTGGCTCGTTTCTGGTCAATGACGCTCGACTCCCCGCTAACGTTCACCACTACACCCTTGTACGGATACTGTGGGGTCTTTTTCTCGGCCAGAAACCCGTGATCATCTTCGGGATCGGAATAAACGCCGTACGCTTCGAAATTGTTCTTCCTGTATCCGTTCATCTTCTCCGCGTTAGTCTCCTCCTGATCCTGAGTCTTTCTAGCGTAAGCGGTAGACGAAGCGGACCCCAGTTCACCGATCTTCAGCGTCTGATCGTACGATTTATCTTGATATCTCGAAGACGAAGAACCATCGTACTTGGCCCTCTCGTAGCTCTTAGAACTGGTTAGTTCGTACTTCGAGTCGTACGCTTTACTACTAGCCTCATAAGCCTGTTCCTCGTACTCGTAGGATCTAGGCTCATAGGATTTACCAGTCTCGTACCTAGGCAAGGTTCCATACATTTTACTGACAGAGTGATATTTACTCTCGTATTTCCTGCCGGAAAGGTCTTGCTGCGCGGCACACGACAATTCGTAGGCAGAATCGTGCGTCTTTACCCCAGACTCGTAACCCTTCGACGGAGTCGGCTCGTACACCTTGCCCGAATGATGATGGTGATGGTGATCCTTCTTCGGCTCGAGCTTCAACGTTTCCTCCGCGTATCTGGACGCGTACTCGTAATCGGTCAAATCTCTCGAATATCGCCTACCGCCTGCCTCTTGAAGCTCCGCAGGATAAGTCCTGCTGAGCTTCTGGGCATCGCTCCTCTCGTACGGCGCGTCCAAGTCCGACTCCTGATACGTTCTCTGATCCCCCCGACGTTCGTACCTCAGGTTATCCTCTGGATAAATTCTGTTATCGTATCGGTCAATATCCTCCCTGTCGTACGGCTTCCGATCGTAGCTTCTGTAGCTCCTCGACTGATCGTGGTAGCCCTGCTCATAGGGGGGTAACCCGGAGGCCGACTGGCCATCCTGATACGGTTTCGAGTCTTGGTACTCGAGGTACCGGGAGGATCTACGCTCGCTACCATAGTCCATCGAGCCCTCGACCACGTTAGGCAGTTTGCTGCTTAAATTCTCACCAGTTCCGGTGGACAACGCCTGACATGTTTCCGCATGCTCGACTAAGTTTGGCAGCCTCGATAACGAGCTACCTGGTGTATTCTCCGTCAGGTCGAGCTTCAAACCGTTGCTGCTCGTCCTGCGCATTTTCAGGAATTCGCATGATCGATTTCGAGCGACGAACGACCGCGACGACCGCTCGTATTACTCGATTGACGACGATTCGCGACGGGTACTTGTTGTTGCGAAGTTGAAAATTTTTCTTTCCGGTTAGATCAGCGGAGAAGTCATTTCGGAGACGGTTAGTGAGCAGTAGTTGGTAATCGAAGCGTAGTTAGTTAGTCGGGTGAGTTACTGTGAATCTGGAAAGAAGAGAAAAGAAAGGGGGTTAGTAACGTTATTGTGTTAGTAGGATTGTTGCAAATATGTTTTTGGTAATTATTGTGTATGGCACTGTATTTAGTATTATTTTTTTAACGAATAAAATAGGTACTGTTTTCCTTTTCAGTTCTTTTCTATTTATTTCGATTGCATAAATCACGTGTTTCAATTTATGGTTAACATGTTAGTTGAGATTAATCCATATTACACTTATGAGTTAAAATTTAAACGCTTAAGAATCAAATATGAAAAGAATTATAAATCAAATTCACACGTATCAATTGTTCCAACGGACAAAGAACGATCGTTCTAAGAAAAATTTCGAAATTACGTTGAGAACAATCGTGGAGACCGATATTTTTAATTGCGCTAGCGCATTCAGGTGATGCGAGCGCAAGATAGTTCAGCAGTTCACTGCACTCTTAGAGCGTGCTTATCCGTAGTACGTTATCGATATGTGTATCTCAATACAGTGTGTTCAGGGCTGCAATATTCTGTAAGCGCTCCTCCAGACTACGATTACAGCCGTATGTTCGCTACCTCACGAATGGTCGATATAACAATGACGACGATAATACTCGATCGTGCGTGACCGAAATGCAGCGTTCGTTGCGGCAGACGATAATACCAGAGCAGTATTCACGTGTGCCGGTTAAATTTCAAGGAAATTCAGGCCCTATGTGTCAAATCGAATTAACGTTTCGTCTGTTGCAGCTGTTTATCCCCGAATAACACGCACGATTATTTAACTCATTCGATAAACCATAATTTTATTCATAGCGGCAAATTAAACGGTTCGTGCTTCAAATAATCTTGGATAATTATCGTAAAAAGTAGTAAAGTGTCGTAGAAAAATATTTAAGTTTGAAAATTTGAAAAATCATACTACCCTTGGTAAGAAGCTTTTGATAAAACATGGATGAAAGTAACTAAAAGTAATTGTATCTTAAAGATATTCACTAACAATAAGTGTTGTTATATTTTGTAGTTCTAAAATGTAATGCTTTTAATTCTACATTATTACGTTCGATAAAAAATTTGTTAACAAGAATAATAGCGCTTGTAGCATTTCTAAAACCAAACAAAAGATAATAAAACCACCAAATAGCAACAAATCTATTTTAAGCAATATAACCAAATATTTTACGTATTAATTTATAAACTAAATAAACCGTTCTGTAATCGAAATCGATGAAAGAAAATACGATTATCAGCTCGCAGATGGAAGTGAGCAGCAGGCAGGGAAACGATCGATAATTAATTAAGCGTGATGGTGGAGAAACGACAAAATGTCACGTTTCACCGGAAGTTTACGCAGCAGCAAGAATATCGTTTTGGCGCAGTTGCGGAAACTTCTCAACCAATGTACAACGAATGCTCCGCACACAGAGTCCCATGGGAACGGCGTTTATCTTTCATACGTTCGTATCTTACGTGAAAGCCGCTCGTTCATTAATGTGTAATAGCGCAATCCTCTCGCCATAAGGGCGCGACTCGTGGACCTCCGATAAAACAGAACTTTGTTCGTTGACGTAATTGAAAATCTTTGATCGAGCCGTAATTCGTGGACCAGAGGGAATTCAATCTGAATTATTTGATTGCCATAAATTACGTATCAATGTTTAAAAATGTACTATGTCAGAAATACTTATTAAACGAGCAGCAATAAAGAAAGATAAAATTCCTATAATACTTAACATACTTCATTGTTTATAACTCTTCCATTTTTAATACACCGTTAACATATTGAATAAATATCTAAAAAAAAAAGAAACAAAATTGTCTTCCTATATACAAAATAAATAAAAACTGTACTTCGTTCGTTTATATCAGAGTAAAGACAGCGCCCGGCACGCGCAAGTAGTATAACCCTACGAATAGTCAGACCGAACGCTACAGTCAAACACATCGGTGTCGGAGAGCAACCAACTGTTTCAAGCACGCGTACCGAAACAAAACCAATCTCTGATCGATCTAGAATTACCATGCCGGTCGGTTTTCCCTCGTAAAGTCGTTCTTCGTCGACTAAACTGTAATAATAAGTGCGACAAGGGCTCAAAGGAGATCGCTGTTCCGCATGCAAATATGATTAGTTCCGGAGAGTAACTTCATTTGCGTATATTAAAAGCGCAGATAGCTCACTTTATGCAAACGACGACAGGATGGGCGTGGTGAGAGGAATTCAGGTCCGAAGGAAAGAATGGAGGGCAGAGGAAGGAAGGGCTGCTTCTCAGAACGGAAACTGCGAGGGAAAAAAGAAATATATATTTTGCCGAGTATTATAAAAAGCCTGGCCAGCGGACCAAGGAAAAATGGTCCTATGTGTACGCGAGTAGGATAAAGGCAGCGTCGTTTCCTGGATCCTGATTGCCAGTCGTTAAACGCTCCATCCGTGCGCTATACCGCATCCTCCCTCTTTTCGAGCGACCGACAACGTTCGTTCGCAAAAAAGATGCTCATAATTACGAGTCACCTCGTTATGACAATACACCCGAGAAGAAAAACGGAATATTCCTGCTTTTCAAACAGCATCACTGCTCGTCCAGTGGTCGCGGACAAATGTATGAATAATACTGTCGATTTTTGTCGCTCTCTCGTTTGATTAAATTCTTTCTTTTTTTTTCGTTCTTTTTTTAACAGCGAAATTTTATTCTCATAATTGATTAGGAAAGAGTTGATTGCTCGATAGAATCGGGAGGAAAGCTACTGTTATTTCACTTACGCCAGAGCTGTCCACGGGCAGAGCTCCTTACGTGGCTTTGTCCTCTCCTACGTGCCGCCACTAGAAGCAGACAAATCAACGCATTTTCAGGGGAGTTGTGTCGATCGATGCGTGTTTCTTAGAAATAACGTGATATTGTCTAAAGTTTATACACGAGTCGCGTAATTGATACGGGTTACATCTTTCGTTTGATTGGAAACACAGAGTACAGCTTCACGATTTTGTCCCTAAATTATAGAACTTAGCCTGGACAGCACTGACTTACGTTACACGCGCTGCTACCAATTTTATCACAATTTCAACTCGAAATGTTCGCGCGCATCAATAATTCCATATCGAATTATACAATCCTTTCAAGAAATGATCGTTCCATAAACATTGGAAGCGGAAACTCAAAGTTTCACAGTGCACAAAGCACGACGCATTAATCCGTACAGAGTAATCTCTCCGGTTGTCAGTTTTTGTCGTTCGCCGCGTTTCTCTTCGCCGTATCCCCACGTTCGTCAGCCGACCGGCGATTATTGTCACGAAGGAACGTGAAACAGCTGCAACTATTCCACGCCCGTACCTTCGGATTAGTAACGTCTCGCATTGCACGCTTCGTTCTTGAATACCACCGTGCCAAAACTATTTTCCCTAATGAAGCGCCGTTGAAACTTTCCCGATATTATCTCCCTACCACGACCGAGGCCCGGTGATTCCTGGCCGGGCCGGTATATACCGTTTGTCCGCGGTTCGATCCCCGAATATTCCAAAACTGCCCGCCAAATATCCTGACTAATAATTGCACTCTGGTATGTTACGGCCATTCGACGTCGCCGGGATTATGTACCACTTTGCCGAATCTTCCCATCGATTCTACGATCGTTTCAGGAACCGATATTATGCGCTCCTTCCCTCTCTCTCTTTCTCTCTCTCTCTCTCTCTCTGACTCCTGTGTTCTCTCGTTCCCTCTTTGGTTAGCTATCATAATTATATGCTTGTGGATATAGACGCGGTCGTTAGATGTGATTATTAATACAGCAGGAGATACTTTTTAGAACTTATCTCGTAAACGGTGATGAATTACAGGAACGAATTGTGGATTTGAATTATACATGGGTGTTGGGTAGTAATTGGGTAGATCGATGGGTCTATAGGTGCAGTTATGACAGCCGATGATTGTTTCAGAATGGATTTGGATGGGAGTATTATCAGTTCGTAAGATTAATGGTTGAGTTGAACCACTTAAAATTGGAATTATCTACCATTTCTTTCTACTTTGGTTGATATATTTAGACTCAACCTATAACCTACAATTTTCCTGCACCACATACTTCTTATACATCTTATTTATACCAGGATCCGCAGTTTGCTCGCTAACATTATCCATGTCGGTCACATTTCAATTTCTGACGTGTCGAACCGTTCGTGCCGAAGAGCATCAATTTCGATGAAAATTTCATAGATAACCAGGTTCCTTCCTGGCATTTTTTGTAGTTCGCGCTGGCATTTTTCATGCATTTATTTGACAATTTGGCACGTTTCGATCGACTCGGCCTCTCGACCAACCCGAATCGCCTCCCTTTTCAGAGTTCCCGCAAAAACCGTTGAATTATTTATGTTTTTACGGGAGACCGCAATTGCACCGTGGGATGCAAATGCATCTTCTTTTTTGCCAACCCTTTGAATGCTTAATGTCGAGTCTCGCAATGGTTACTGTGTTGCGTTGGGTCAACGAGCAGGGAAGATCAAGCGTGTAAACGCGAACGAGCTGAGAAACCGTAAAGTATGCGGGTTGAAGACAAGATGTTCGAATTGTTGGTGCAGTGATTAAAGAAAATATAGAGAAGAAAGTCGAGATTAGGCGTTCATCGCAAAATCAGAAAAGTCGGGAAATTAATTTCAAAATAAATAACACTGAATAATCGGATATTTGGATAGTTAATAATTAGTGATTCTTATAATCGATAATTAAAGTTACTGGCACTAATGCGTGCAAATTCTAGTATTTGATAATTCATAATTCCGATAATTAATCACAGGAAAACCTAATAACAGATAAATTAAAATTTTAATGACTATTTTAGCAAGGAAACTAATATTTGATGTCAGTTGATTAAGAACTCTAATAATTGATACTGGATCATTGGGAATTTAATCAACGAGTATTATAATAATCTATAGTGAATAATTAAAATATTAATCATTCCTTTAATTTTCACGAGTGATCAAAAATATTACCAGCAAGAAATAATAACACGTGCGACTAATTCTCGAACGATGGTATCCAAGTGCCTGGTGCACGAGTTGCATCCTTTTAGAAAAGTGTTCCAACGTTCCGCCAGCATTGCAACCATAGCTTCATAAAGGCTCTGATGACACGCTGATACCAAAGTACTGATACGGATACTAATGCATCACTCTGTCGTCAGAAAACTGATGAAGCTGCAACGTTGATGAAACATCGTCGTAGTACTCTTCGAAAAGGGTCACAGGGCTTTCACAGAGAAGCCTCCGACAGACAGGATCAACTTCCGCGCCGGTGAAAGCCTCAAAAATCTAAATTTCCAGTAGAGTACACGACTGACGGCCTAGAGAAACGTGTCGATGTTTGATAAAACACTCGAATATTTATAGAAACGCACCGACAGCACTTTTGCAACAATATCGAATGGAATTCGCCAGTCAGGTGTATCGATGGAAAAAAAAAACAACGCTTTAAAAAAATGTATAGAAAACTAAAAATAAAGAGAACTATGGAATAACGTCGCGACGTGATCGACACGTACCTGTAAAAATAACTGGCCAACCGAAACTGTTGCTATAATTGCTCCAATGGTCAGCGACAACTAGCTCGAAAAGAATACGTTTCATTACCGAAACTGCCCGATTGACGAAGATGCGTCGATCGCAAACGACTTTATTCCCCGTTGTCCTCGCGTTGGAACGCGAACGTTTATGAAACTTCTATTCCCCGAACAGGTGCTTGTATAACGCGTAATTAAACTGATGAACGGGACAACGATTAAACGTGGTCGAGGCTGATCGGTCGGAATAGTCGCGCATACGAGTTCGTGCTACTGGCAGAAGTTAATCGAAATTGGCAGACGTTGCACGAAATTGATGGACATCGTGTATCGTCAAAATAGTGGAAACGTAAAGGAGCAGAAACATCGATAAACATGTTTGAACGCGACCAAGCATGAATGTGTTATGAATGAAAGAAATACCGCTTTTTGCAGAATTTCATACATTCGACGCTTCAATGAATGTTTCACTCGATAAAATTCCAGGTATCACCTTTTTGCGATTAGTTTTCATCGTGTGATCTGAGCGGTTTTGTAGAAAAACGACGACTTAAAAATAAAAGGTTCGAGATAACATTACGCTTTTATAATGCTTCTCTTACGAAATCTGAATCCACTAATTTACAAAAATAAATTTCCGCAATAAACGCACTAAACGTTTAAAACTTAAAAAAACTTAAAAAAGATTTAAAAAAATATTTATCCCTGTATTTAATTTTTTACACGAGCTAAAAATATATTAAATAGAAAAATAAAACGAAGACAGCGTTGCTAAGCACCTGACAAGAGAAATGATCAAACAACAGGGATCGTGACGAAAAACGTGGGACAGAAAGGTCGGGGTGCAGCCTCATCGCGTCTTCGTTCGTAATTGAGACAGAAAACGGAGAGAAACAGATGGAGCCAAGAGGAAGGTTGCAGAGGAACAAACGGAAGGGAAGGTGAAGCGCAGGTGAAATCGATTTTAGCCGGCTGGTGCACCGACCTATCGCATAGGTCTCGAAAGTTACGTATTAGGTGCTTCAACCGTAATAGGTGCAATCAAACGTTAGGATTACGAGTGGAGCATCGCGTGGGGAAGGGAAACGAGGGGTAGCAGAGGGGCGAGTGAAAAGGGCTGGCCCAGAGTTTCAGTTTCAGCAGCATAAACGAGAGTGCCGCTGTACAAAAGCTCGAGCACCTTTAACGACACATACCAAATCGCACGGTCGAAACTCAAACGATCGATCAAGTATACAAAATTAAACGTAACGAGAACTCTTGACGTTAATACGTATCTGTAACTTTTGTTGTACACCTAATAAAGTTTTCCCTAAAATATGAGCGAGATCTAGTGATGCAGCATTGGCAACGAGTAGTACACACGATGCGTGCAAGTTGGAATATTAAATGTACAAGGATTGTACTATTCGACATACTTCTGTACCTTATTAAGGGATATTCTACTCAAGAGCGATGGTATCGTGGAGCACTTGTTGGCAATCAGGTACCATTCCAGGTAAAGCATCGATCGCTGCGNCGAAGACAGCGTTGCTAAGCACCTGACAAGAGAAATGATCAAACAACAGGGATCGTGACGAAAAACGTGGGACAGAAAGGTCGGGGTGCAGCCTCATCGCGTCTTCGTTCGTAATTGAGACAGAAAACGGAGAGAAACAGATGGAGCCAAGAGGAAGGTTGCAGAGGAACAAACGGAAGGGAAGGTGAAGCGCAGGTGAAATCGATTTTAGCCGGCTGGTGCACCGACCTATCGCATAGGTCTCGAAAGTTACGTATTAGGTGCTTCAACCGTAATAGGTGCAATCAAACGTTAGGATTACGAGTGGAGCATCGCGTGGGGAAGGGAAACGAGGGGTAGCAGAGGGGCGAGTGAAAAGGGCTGGCCCAGAGTTTCAGTTTCAGCAGCATAAACGAGAGTGCCGCTGTACAAAAGCTCGAGCACCTTTAACGACACATACCAAATCGCACGGTCGAAACTCAAACGATCGATCAAGTATACAAAATTAAACGTAACGAGAACTCTTGACGTTAATACGTATCTGTAACTTTTGTTGTACACCTAATAAAGTTTTCCCTAAAATATGAGCGAGATCTAGTGATGCAGCATTGGCAACGAGTAGTACACACGATGCGTGCAAGTTGGAATATTAAATGTACAAGGATTGTACTATTCGACATACTTCTGTACCTTATTAAGGGACATTCTACTCAAGAGCGATGGTATCGTGGAGCACTTGTTGGCAATCAGGTACCATTCCAGGTAAAGCATCGATCGCTGCGGACCAACGGAACACGAGCAAGCGCTTTTGTCCCTGTGGTTTTATATTAAATACCAAAAGATCTACTCCGTCAAAGCCTTTGATAGGGTAAAAGAATCAGACTCTGCTTCAGAGTCCACCCCACGGAAACCGTAAAAATTTTTCCGCCACAATATCGCAGCGATTATTTCAACTTCCGCCGCAATAACTATCTCGGTATGACGCGATCGCGTAATATCACCCCTCACCAATTTTTCTCCGCTGGTAGACCAGAGTTTCCTTTTGAGATTCACGGTTAAGAAAGCCTCCATTCAGGCCGCTCTACATACGATGGCTGTGTGCAAGCGCACAAGAAGAGGAAAGAGCGAGGATGAAAAGGGGAAGCGAAAAATGAAAGGGGAGGAGAGAGAGAGAGGGAGGTGCGAGTACAATGCGACAGGTAGAAGTCGGTTGTGTACGTGTCCGTTAGCCGGTCCCCAGTATGGCACTTCTGTGTCCGGCAAAAGTCCGCAGTACGCCCCTGGGGGCACTTTCGTACCCCTACGTCTCGACCGGAAGAACTTTCGCGTGCGCTGCCTCTCTCACTCCCCATCCCCGTATTTCTCGCGCTGTTCCGCCTTTTTCGTCGTTTCCACCCTCCCACGCCCCTGTTCCCCTGTTCACCGTTAAATAAATACTTAAACTCGAACGAGACGACACCCTCTCGCTAGCCATTTCGCTCGAGACCGTATTATTACCCTTATGTCTTTTGTCTGTTCTTCTCCGCATGCACACGTGATAAGCTAGCGATAGGGAGAAAAGTAACTGCGCCAGAATGAATTTTCTTAGAATTCGTTGGGAGTTCGACGGTTCCGGCCACGTGTTTTATGCGCCAGATTCTTGATAGCGGAATTTATGCAACGACGATCGTTAGAGCGTTTTCAACGATCGTTGGGTGCCCCTTTGGCACAGGGAGTGCCTGTGGGGATGTCTGCGCGATAATGTCGATTCACGCTAATTATTTTCTAGCGTGTTCACGGTTTGTTTATATTAAAGTCGATTACTGGTTTCTTACGACGGGTCTTTAGCCGAAGACTCATCGATAAGCTCGAGTAATATATTGGCTTCCAGAGGTCTTTGGCTAGGTAAATTTTCCTGGTAACTTCTGAGCGTGGTAATTGAACGATATTTTAAATCAGTAAGATAAAAGTACACGTAGAGTAATAAACAGTTTTTGCGTATCATTGCCTTACGTTAATATGTGACTTAACCCAAAATTACTTAAATTTCTGCAGTCTTCGACGTTGGAAGAAAACGTAGAAAATGTGTCTGACCAAATACTTATGTACGCTACTGAATATGCAATATAACTCATATTTTATATTTTTAATACAATTTGATAGGCGCTAAATTTTATAATACAGNTGGAAACGAACCGTTGAAAAAGAAATCCCAAAGGGAACAAAAAAAAAGCGAACACACAGAAAGGAGAAAACAAAAAAGCCGCGGAGAATTACGGTCGTAAAAAACAAAAAACAAAAGGAACTCTCTTTTTCGATCCATTCCTGCATAATTAATTAGTTTCGCTGGGCCGCAATTACGCCGCGTTTTCGGCTGAACCGCTCGAATGATTTTCGTGGCGTAGAAAAACGTCCGACCATAACGCATCCTACCCAACTCCTGACCTGTCACGATCGTTCTACCCTTGGTAAAAACGTCCAGACGGACGGTGAAGAACCGAGCAGAAGAGCGTTTTTTATTCTCGGTCAACAGGGCCGTGTAAATAAAATCTGCATTACGCCGGCGGTCATCGGATTAACGATTTACCAGCTGACTCGTTAATACGGTACGATTTCATGGTTTAGGTTGAAGATAGATTCAAAGCGAGAAATTTTTTAAGGAAAAATGTTTTTTGAAATTATGAGTGGTTGGTGGAACGAGCGTTTCTGAAGTGTAAATAATTTTAAATGCGATTACTATTACATCTCATGTTCCTCATAGTTTGAAATCTTACCGATTATAGTGAGTAATCATACCAATCACTAATCGTACCAATTATACTTTTCAATTATAGTAAATAATAAATTTTATAAAAAAAAAATGTTTCTTTGAATCTTTATTAAAGAAAGGTGTATTCTACGTTGTACATGCAATGTTTAAAGCTTTGTGATATAATGGGNCATCTACCGAAATATCGACATCGTCGACATTGAAACGGAAGTAACTCCGACGATTTCATTCCGCTGTTTATCCTCTAACTCCATTCCACGAGACCTGTCTGCCGGTCGATTAATAAAAATCGAACGTCAACAGCGCAGAACAAACGTAATTACGCTCGACTTTCGAAAGCGATTACGAGATTTTCCGGTTGGTCGGCTCACGTGCTCCGCGTCGAAAAAGATCGGACCACGAGGCGTTTTCTGATCAACCACGATTTCGAGCACCTCTCGTTCTACGGTTAACAACGTGGCTCGACTACTTACTAGCGATAGTCAACTTAAGTGGATTACCTCTGTGCGAAGCAATTTGTCGCAACATACGTGACTAAACACTTTTTGGATCGCTTCCTGACTTTTCGAACTTGTTTGCGCATTTTTTGGTCGCGCTTTGCAGTCTGTTTAACGAAATTACATTATTGACAAATGCGCAAACTTGCTACTTTAAGACTCAGTATATTTGAAAATATAAAATATATTAACCCTTTATAATCGAATTTTGTTTGCTTATTAGAAAGTAAATTGTAGCCGATCCCAATTTTTCACGCTTATTTGAAAACTAATGCCAGTACAATGATACAGAGATAAAACGCAGTAATACAGTGATAAATAAATAAAATAAGATTTAAAAAAATATATAGATATATAGATATGTAACTTTGAAATCGTACAGAGTTGTAGAAAGTTAAATAAAAAATTTCCTACCACTCTAAACCTCTGGTTCAATATATTTTATTGCAAACTAAGTAGTCGTCAAGTGCATAAATCAGACAACACCGGAGGGTCAAGGAGAAATATCAAGAATAAATTCTTCTGCGAAGAAGCTTTTCTCGCGTATGCAACACAGAAACGTTAGAATATTTCTCCGGTTTCCGTCGTTTTCCGGATGCGTTCTTTCCGGCGATATCACGCATGATCGAGCCAGCGTGCTCTCATAAAGCCGAAAGTTTCACCGTCTGCTGGGCCACAGCTTTGCAATGCGATTCCATCGATTGACGAGCTTTTTGAACGGCGGAAGTTGGTTTCGAGCCACAAAAAAAAAATGAAAAAGCAAAGAAATCGTCGAAAGGAAAGAGACCAAGAATATAAAAAGGGATCCTAAAAACGTCGGTTAGATCCAATGGAAACGAACCGTTGAAAAAGAAATCCCAAAGGGAACAAAAAAAAAGCGAACACACAGAAAGGAGAAAACAAAAAAGCCGCGGAGAATTACGGTCGTAAAAAACAAAAAACAAAAGGAACTCTCTTTTTCGATCCATTCCTGCATAATTAATTAGTTTCGCTGGGCCGCAATTACGCCGCGTTTTCGGCTGAACCGCTCGAATGATTTTCGTGGCGTAGAAAAACGTCCGACCATAACGCATCCTACCCAACTCCTGACCTGTCACGATCGTTCTACCCTTGGTAAAAACGTCCAGACGGACGGTGAAGAACCGAGCAGAAGAGCGTTTTTTATTCTCGGTCAACAGGGCCGTGTAAATAAAATCTGCATTACGCCGGCGGTCATCGGATTAACGATTTACCAGCTGACTCGTTAATACGGTACGATTTCATGGTTTAGGTTGAAGATAGATTCAAAGCGAGAAATTTTTTAAGGAAAAATGTTTTTTGAAATTATGAGTGGTTGGTGGAACGAGCGTTTCTGAAGTGTAAATAATTTTAAATGCGATTACTATTACATCTCATGTTCCTCATAGTTTGAAATCTTACCGATTATAGTGAGTAATCATACCAATCACTAATCGTACCAATTATACTTTTCAATTATAGTAAATAATAAATTTTATAAAAAAAAAAAATGTTTCTTTGAATCTTTATTAAAGAAAGGTGTATTCTACGTTGTACATGCAATGTTTAAAGCTTTGTGATATAATGGGACGATGATAGAAATTTTAACGCCCTAAACGTAACTGGTAATAATTGTGTACACTCGCTTTGCTAAAAGTAATTTTTTAAGTAGTACACGTATAAAAAGATAAAACAAGGTTCCATTAAAACTATGGTTGAAGCATGCAAGACAAAAAGAAACAAGTTAAATGTATAAACTGTATAAACTGTATAAAATGAAACGGTACAAACTTCAAGTGGAAGTGGTCCGTGTGTGGTCAGACAAGTCACACAAGTCCTATTATATCGAGTAACCTGAAAAAGTATGTAAGTTTTGCAACAATTAAGGGAAGAAGAACTTTCTTTTTCACGCAATAGAAAGCACCTTCTCGAGTAACGAAGTTTAAGATAAATTATGTTGATGTAATTAATATATTCGAAACGAACTTCTCCCAACCAAGTTTACCGTAGCCTGTATACCGTTATTCGAGTTTCCTTCAAAGATAGAGTCCAAACTATTTCCTGCCTCTAAATACTTATTATTAGCAAAATTATACTTTTATAGTATCCACTTATCGACTCGTTTAAAACTTTTCTTCTTTTTTCCCATTAGAAACGAGCTTTATTAGCCTCGTTTATCGGTACCGCTGAAACGATCCGCTTTATTAATAACCGCACCGTTTAACGATCACATTGCTCTAATCGAACGGCTTAACTTTATCGTAAATTGTCGTTAATTATCTATCTTGTATATGGGTTAGTCGATAACGACTTTCGAAAAATGATACAAAAATGGATAAGATATAAATGGAGAGAAAGAGCACGAACAGAAGTGATCAACATCGATCATTTCCATACGATTTCACTGGTCGAAATTCGGCCATCGATAATCAGCTGCAGAGAGGTTTGGTTAGCGAAGGGGTTGATATCGAATGGGCGTGCAACCCTGATAAGCTTCGACTCGTTGGTTCAACCCCGTGATCGAACGATGTCCTCGATCACGTACACGCTGCACCGGTGGCCACGAACTTTAATAATCTTCTCTCTGCTGCTCGATCTATTATTTAATTTCGTTTATTTGTCTTTGCTCTTTTTGAACAAGCGCGTGCGATTGCAATGCGATTCTGAGATCTGAGAGATGAAAATCTATTGGATAAAGTTGTCCAGTAAATATACGAATACGAGTTGTGCAAATGTTTGTAATTGTTAGGAATTTTTAAATCTTGTATTTTCTTAGATTTTAAAAATTAATAATTCCGTTATTTACATATAGGGGCGTGATTCGAGAGGTGGAAATCCACGATGCATTGATTAACAGTTCATAGCACTTATAACGACGCGAGAATGAAAAAGTAAGCTGCTTATCTCGAATATAGGAGGCAGGAATATTACCGTGGTGGCGGGAAACTTTGAGAAGGGTCCTAATTCTCGATATATTAATCGAAGTTGAGCATTATTAGCTTCACGGACCACTGCTACCTTCGATAAGACCTTAATCTCCGATCTACTTTGCCGTGGACCGCTCGTACTTCTCTCGTGATTCGCGAAAAGCATTGAAATTCAATGATTTTTCCCTCGACTTCCCTATATTAATAGCACACAGATTAATTAGTATCGCGTTTATCTTATCAAGAACCTAAGGAGTTCGTTGAAAAAAAGAAAAAAAAAAGAATTTAGTCACTTCCATTGCGTAAAATGTTGTTTAGTCGAGTCTTCTTTCCCGTGTTGTATATTTTACAATTTCAACATTCGTTACAACGTAATTAAAAGAAGCGATGATAAACGTTCCGTAAAACACGGCCGCTGTTGCAACTTTTGCGCTACAAGTACAATTTTTAGTTATACGCACGGTCAGCTCTGAAAATTCTCGGAATTCTCTCATCCACTGTTTCAATTCGCGCATAGTGTTCCTCTCCGCTTCAGCCCTATCTTTGTCGCCCTTCTGTGCGGATCTCTTCCTCTATTCGGGTGCACGTGATACCGTTGGTAGGTTCAGCGAGTGAAAAGAAATTTTATTGAAACGAACACGGCTGGTCGGCCGTTCTTCGCCACCGGTATAAAAATTTTCTTTCGCGCATTAAAACCATAAAACCGTGGACGGCGTCGCCGTCCAGCGTCGCGACGAATCGAGATTGCGACGCTGCCCGTCGTAAAACGCCATGAACACCACTGAATTACCGCTCCATAGATTTCTTTTATACACTGACCCTTTCGATTCTCGAACCCCTCGACTCTTCCAGCCGCTCTTCGACATGGATCTGCTATTACACGCCATAAATGTTACCGTATCGAGAAATTGAAGTATAGATGCGAGAAAAATGATGGAGCGAAATATTACGGAAATAGAGACGTTTCTCATTACTTTTCGAATTAGTGATTCGTTGCGTAACAAAATAAAAAAAAGAAGAGTATATATAATTATTTGTTCATTTTACAATCTATGAATGCAGATTCCCCTCCTACTGAATCAAACTGTTTCTCAACAAATTGTAACACAACGATGCATTAGTTCCTGAACTCAAATAGTAATTTTAATAATGAAGTAAAACTCGAAGCAATACCTCCGCGTTCCTTCGATTCTCGCTTAGCAGTAGAACAGATTAACGCATCGGCTTAGACAAATGTAATATGAAACGTTTACCACCAATAATGCCAACGAAACAATATGGCTTCATCCACGCCACGTTTCCTACCACACCCGGGAGCCTTCTCAGATACGCCGCATTTGCGTTCGTACGCGCATTGTTCGAGCGATTTCCACGCGAGTATCCAAACAAACGGCCGCTCGCGTAACCGCGTAAACGCGTGAGAAATTACGGCTTGAGGTGGTAAGATACAGTCATCTCGTCGTTAATTCCGCGGTTTCTCAACAGTTAAACGCATCGCCGATGATAAGACGCGACCCGGCCACGTAATTGGCAATAAAGATCCGATCGCGCAGGTTGCAAACGCGTTACGTCGTTAAAATGTGTCGCAGGGTTGATGCAGGCTCCGTTTAAACACAGGGACGCTCGGATCGACGAGAAAATAGACGCCGTTCCAAGAATACTTCCCCAGCGGCGGCTCGTTCGTCGCGAGACGGTGAAATAAACTGTGGAAGATGGCTGCGGAGAGTATCACGGGAACGATTACTCGCGAGGTGTCTTTGTGGCTCGACTGGAATCGAAATCGCCGAGACCTCGATTATTCCGCGCCGTTGCCGCTCGGCTTCCGGCGTTTCGCGCTGTCCAACCCCGCGAAGCACCCTAGTTGTCCCGCGAAACAAAGAACCGCAGAGAGAAAGGGGGAAACGACCTGGCGAAAAGGAGGCACTGAGAAGCCGTGGATGAAAAGGAAACGGGGAAACAGAGAACGAGGAAAAGCAACGGTCCCCGAGGACGCTGGAGGAGAAAGGGTTGGAAAAAAAGGCAAAGGCTGGCTTTGCATTGGGAGGTCGAATGGGCGAAAGACGACACCAGACGCGCGTAAAAGGGTCGACGAAGATTATTTGCCGGAATGGCTCTGGCAAGTTCGTGCATCCTGAAATGGAACCCCCGAGTTGTGCTTCTTTTCCTACTGATTCTCACGCCGAATCTTACTCTTTTTCTTTCTCGAGCGCTGCGCCCTCCCCTTTGCCCGTCTCACATGACGTTACCTCTCTTTCTTCATTGAGCTGCCTTCCTCGTGCTCGCCGTGTACCGTGTTTTTCACGTAGCAAGTGAAAGACCAGACGTGGGAAAAGTCAAGGGGTCGCTCTTTGACGATCACTTCGTTGCAGACAAAGGGTGGGCAACGAATGAAAGGGTCCGCACGAACTGGCCGAGAGTAGCTGCGCTCGTATTTCGTTTCCGGCGAAACGGAAAATTTCGAAACCCTACCGAGGAAGCTTTCGGCGTTTCTTCTTAAGTACCAATGCGCCAGAACCTTGGTGATTTCGTATTTTTACGCTGAATTTAATTTTTCGTGCGTATAACCTTGTTCGACGTCTTAAAGTATCGGTTACTTTTAACGAAGCAATGATACTTGGCGTGGATTACGAACTTTGAATTATATTTACGTTTCAATCAAATTATTAACAAATCAGCACCGATCGCGAATTTTACAGCTATGACAGAACGCGAGTTTCCAACTCGGTCAAAGTATAATGGCAACAATCTACGGTCAACAGCCTGATTGATTATGTACAATTTTAATGGAAAAACGATTATTATTAGCGAAGTGCCAAGGAAATTCCCGTCCATCATAATAATCTTCCATCATGTTAAAATGACACAAAACAGGTAATCGAAGAACGTTACTTTGAAACCAAGTCACGTTCCAACATCAGCTTCGCTCTGATGGATAAAAAATTCTTTAATGTTTAATTGTTCTTAATTGAACTCAAATCATGCACTCAAACTATAATTTAACATTAACTATTTATACCTATTTATTTTATTCTTTCCATTTTTCTATC